>JAJEOU010000426.1:0-51796 GCA_021534815.1 Acrocephalus arundinaceus
GCTTGATGGTGATCCATCCCATCCCATCCCAATCCCAATCCCAAACCCATTCCACCCCAATCCCATCCCAATCACATCTCATCCCCATCTCATCCCAATCCAATCCCATCCCATCCTAATCCTAATCCTTTCCCATCCCAATCCCATCTCATCCCAATCCCAATCCAATCCCAATCCTAATCCCAATCCCATCTCATTCCCATCCCAATCCCAAACCCATCCCAATCTCATCCCATCCCAACCCCAGTCCCATCCCAATCCTTATCCCAATCCCAAACCCGTCCCATCCCAATCAATCCCATCCCAATCCCAGTCCCAAACCCATCCCACCCCAATCCCAATCCCATCCCAATCTCATCCCGTTCCACCCTATCCCATCCTATCCCAATCGCATCCCAATCGCATCCCATCCCAATCCCATCCCAATCTCAAACACAATCCTGTTCCATCCCCCTCTGGAATTTCCCGCCCTCTGGCTCTGTCTCCTCTGTCACAGCCACACTCGTGGGGACATCAGAAGGGTCTGGAACCCCCCAGATCCCTGGATTTAGGGACCCCAAACCAGCCCGGATCCTCCCCCACACAGCACGCAGGGATTGCCGCGCCAGCGGGGAAACTGAGGCACGGCAGGAGACGCCACCAGCAGAGGGGATCCGACCTTCCCAAATCCCTCCATCCCCCACCTCCCGCCGTCCCACCTCGTTGTGGGGCAGCCCGGCGGCGGAGAAGATGGGAATTTTCTGTCCGCGGGCAATGCTGTTCATGACATCGATGGGAGAGATGCCGGTCTGGATCATCTCCTCGGGGTAGATGCGCCCGTGGGGGTTGATGGGCTGGCCTGGAGCGGGAAAAGGAGGAATCATGGAATGGTTGGGGTTGGATGGGGCCTTGGAGCCTTCAAGTCCCACCTGGAGACACTTCCTGTGATCCCAGGATGCTCCAAGCTGTGTCCAGCCTGGTTTTGGACAGTTCCAGGGATGGGGTGGGAGTGGATGGTGGCAAAAATTGGGAAGAAAGTTCTGAAAATAAGCAGGGAGCAGCTCTGGGGCGGGACAGGAACCATCCCAGAACCTGGAGACCCTCTTGGAGCACCTGGCTGGGGATGGATGGATAGACAGATGGATGGATGGATGGATGATGGATGGATGGATGGATGATGGATGATGGATGGATGATGGATGGATGATGGATGATGGATGGATGGATGATGGATGGATGGATGGATGGATGGATGATGGATGGATGATGGATGGATGATGGATGGATGATGGATGATGGATGGATGATGGATGATGGATGGATGATGGATGGATGGATGGGTGGATGGATGGATGGATGGATGATGGATGGATGGATGGATGGATGATGGATGGATGGATGGATGATGGGATGGATGATGGATGGATGGATGATGGATGGATGGATGATGGATGATGGATGGATGATGGATGGATGGATGATGGATGGATGATGGATGGATGGATGATGGATGGATGGATGATGGATGGATGATGGATGGATGATGGATGATGGATGATGGATGGATGATGGATGATGGATGGATGGATGATGGATGGATGGATGGATGATGGAGATGGATGGATGATGATGATGGATGATGGATGATGGATGATGGATGATGGATGGATGATGGATGGATGATGGATGGATGGATGGATGGATGGATGATGGGATGATGGATGGATGGATGATGGATGGATGATGGATGGATGATGGATGGATGGATGATGGATGGGATGGATGGATGGATGATGGATGGATGGATGATGGATGGATGGATGATGGATGGATGATGGATGGATGATGGATGGATGGATGGATGATGGATGGATGGATGGATGATGGATGGATGGATGATGGATGATGGATGGATGATGGATGGATGGATGGATGATGGATGATGGATGGATGATGGATGGATGGATGATGGATGATGGATGATGGATGATGGATGGATGGATGATGGATGATGGATGGATGGATGGGTGGATGGATGGATGATGGATGGATGATGGATGATGGATGGATGGATGATGGATGGATGGATGATGGATGGATGGATGATGGATGATGGATGGATGGATGATGGATGGATGATGGATGGATGAAGGATGATGGATGGATGATGGATGGATGGATGGATGTGGTGACACCACATGGCTGCTGTGGCCATCAGGGCACGGTGTCACCTGCACTTCCAGTCCCTCCCCAAGCCCCTCCCGCATTCCCGCAGAGCCGGAGCTGTCACCATTGATGTCCAGGAAGTCCTCAGCCATCACCGGGGGGCCGCTGTCGATGGGTTTGGCAGAGCCGTTGAACACCCGGCCTGTGGGGACACAGGGACTGTCCCTGCCTGAGGCCACCAGCCAGGGGTGGCACCTGCTGGTCCCATGGCCCCCGGGCATGGTCCCCATCCCCATCCTGGGACACCCCACCCACTCCCAGAGGGGACACAGGGATCCAGGGGCTGTGGGTGTGGGACAGGAAGTGTCACCTGCGGGCTGGGTGACACCGCAGCCCCTGTGGCAGGAAGAGGCCAACACATGGGCCTTCCATGTCCCTATCACCCCCATCACCCTGTCCCTGTGTCCCCATGTCCTCATCACCCCCATCACCCCGTCCCTGTGTCCCCATGTCCCCAGTCACCTCCATCACCCTGTCCCCATGTCCCCATGACCCCATCCCTGTGTCCCCAAGTCCCCATCACCCTCATCACCCTGTTCCTGTGTCCCCATGTCCCCAATCACCCCCATCACCCTGTCCCTTGTCCCCATGTCCCCAGTCACCCCATTACCATGTCCCTGTGTCCCCCTGTCTCCAGTCATATCCATCACCCTGTCCCCACGTCCCCATGTCCCCAGTCATATCCATCACCCTGTCCCCACATCCCTATCACCCCCATCACCCTGTCCCTGTGTCCCCACCACCCCATCACACTGTCCCCATATGCCCCCATATGCCCATCACCCTGTCCCTATATCCCCATGTCCCCAGCCACCTCCACCACCCCATCCCTGTGTCCCCATGTCCCCATCACCCCCACCACCCCATCCCTGTGTCCCCATGTCCCCATCACCCCCATCACCCTGTCCCCATAACCCCATGTCCCCATCACCCCCATGTCCCAATCACCCCATTCCTCTGTCCCTGTGTCCCCATGTCCCCATATCCCCATGATGTCCCATGTCCCCATCACCCCATCCCGTGTCCCCACGTCCCCGAGCCACTTCCCTCCCGCTGTCCCCATCTCCCGGCTGAGCGCGGTGCCACCCAGCCCCCCCCAGCCTGTCCCCAAGGAGGGGACACTGCCCCGCCGCTCCCCCTCAGCCTCATCGACCGCGCTCTCGGAGCCGCGGTGGCATCGATCGCGACAAAGCCACGCTCCCCTGCCCTCCCCCCGCCACGGGACACGGTGGCGGTGTCACAGCGCATCAGGGTGATGGCAGCGCCCAGCGCCGAGCGGGAAAGGTCAGCGGCCACCGCACCGGCGACTCCCGGGGGACACCGAGAGCGGGACAGGGGGGGTGACACTGCCCGCCCCCCGCGCTGCCCTTTGCGGGATGGGACACGCGGTGACATCAGGGACATTGCAGGGACAGAGCCACCACCCAGCTCGACCCCGAGTGACCCCCTGGGGGGGGTCTGGGGGGGTTTGAGGGACAGGGGGACATGAGGGGACAGGGGGGGTCACAGCTGGGGGACCCCAGAGTGGTTGGGGTGGGAAGGGACCTGAAATTGCCTCGATGTCACCTCCCTGCCACGGGGACAGCTGGGACTGTGACAAGTGGCTTCAAGTCCTGTCCGGACCGGACTGGGACACTGCCAGGGATGGGGTGACACTTACAGGAGTGGGGTGACACCTCCAAGGATGGGGTGACACTGTCAGGGGTGGGGTGACACCGCCAGGAATGGGGTGACACTTGCAGGGATGTGGTGACACTGCTTGGGATGGGATGTCACTTCCAGGGACGGGGTGACACTGTCGGGGATGGGATGACACCTCCGGGGATAGGGTGACACCATCAGGGGTAGGATGTCACTTTCAGGGATGGGGTGACACTGTCAGGGATGTGGTGACACCTCTGGGGATGCGGTGACACCTCCAGGGATTGGGTGACACCTCTGGGGATGGGGTGACACTGTCAGGGATGGGGTGCCACTGTCCCCAAACCAGGCTGGTGGCTTTGCGGGGTGGTGGCAGCGGGGGCTGGGATGGAGGACATGGGGGGGGACAGTGTGGGGTTGTGGGGTGATGGGGTGGGGACACTGCGTGTGGCAGGACATTGTCACCTGTCCCGGGACACCCCTGACCATCCCAGGACATCCCTGACCACCCTGGGACACTGTCACCTCTCCCAGGACACTGTCACCTGTCCCAGGGCATTGTCACCTGTGCCAGGACACTGCCACCTGTCCTGGGACACTGCCACATGTCTCGGGACACTGTCACCTGTGACACTGTCACCTGTCCCATGACACTGCCACCTGTCCCATGACACTGCCACCTGTCCCGGGACACTGTCACCCGTCCCAGGACACCCCTGACCACCCCAGGACATCCCTGACCACCCTGGGACACTGCCACCTGTCCCAGGACATTGTCACCTGTCCCAGGACACCCCTGACCATCCCACGACACTGTCACCTGTCCCAGGACACCCCTGACCATCCCAGGACACTGCCACCTGTCCCAGGACACTGCCACCTCTCCCAGGACATCCCTGACCACCCCGGGACACTGCCACCTGTCCCAGGATACTGCCACCTGTCCCAGGACACTGTCACCTGTCCCAGGACACCCCTGACCATCTCAGCCCACGCTGAAGGGCCCAACCCCATCTGAGGTGACTGTCACCACTTGGAGGTGACCCGGTGACCTTCCCAACCCCACAGCTGAACCCCAAACCCCCAAAATCCCCCCCAAAATCCCGGTGCCACCCCCGGGCAGACCCAGCATGTCCTCGGACACCGGCGTGCGCAGGATGTCCCCCGTGAACTCGCACGTTGTGGCCTTGGCGTCGATGCCCGACGTGCCCTCGAACACCTGCACAATTAATTAGGGGGTTAATTAGGGGATTAATTAATTAGGGGTTTTTTTTGGCATGACATGGCCCTCCTCACCCCAAACCCCCCGGGAGGGGACAGGGTTTGGGGTCCCCATCCCGAGGGGTTTTTTGGGGAGGGGGATTTTTTTTTTTTTTGTTATTTTCCACCCACGGGGCAAAGCCGGAGCCCCTTTTGATCGGGATAATATTTAACGTCATTTGAGTTAATTAATAATATTTAACATCATTTGTGTTAATTAACGCTCGGCTCGCTGCTTTAATTAGAGCCGGGTGGCCCCCGAGAGTCACCCCCGACAACGCTGAGGCCGCAAAAAAAATCTCATTTCCTCCCTTTTCTCCTTCATTTTCTTTCTTTTTTCCACATTTTTTCTCCCGTTTTCCCCTTCCTTTTCTCCCTTTCTTCCTTTTCTTCCCTTTTTCTTCCTTTTTTCCTTTCCCCCCTTCCTTTTCTCCCTTTTCCCCTTCCTTTTATCCCTTTTTTCTTCCTTCCTTTTTATCCCTTTTTTCCTTCCTTTTATCCATTTTCCCTTCCTTTTATCCCCTTTTTCCTTTTATCCTTTTTTAATTCCTTTTCTCCCTTTTCCCCTTCCTTTTCTCCCTTTTTTCCTTCCATTTATCCCTTTTCCCCTTCCTTTTATCCTTTTTTCCTACCATTTATCCCTTTTCCCTCTTCTTTTTCTCCCCTTTTCCTTCCTTCCTCCCTTTTCCCTTCCTTTTCTCCCCTTTTCCTTTTCTCCCTTTTTTCTTCATTTTCTCCCTTTTTTCCTTCCTCTTCTCCTTTTTCCTTCCTTTTATCCCTTTTTTCCTTCCTTTTCTCCCTTTTTTTTCTTTTCTCCTTTTTTACCTTCCTTTTATCTCTTTTTTTCCTTACTTTTCTCCCTTTTTTCCCCCTTTTCCCCTTCCTTTTCTCTCCTTTTTCCTTCCTTTTCTCCCTTTTCTCTTCCTTTTATTCCTTTTTTCCCTTCATTTTCTCCCCTTTGGAGATTTTGGGGCCGCCCAAGCGCCCCCGGTGGGATTTGGGGCGGATCCGGGTTAATTAGGAACGATTGGAGCCCCAAGAGCGCCCCCGGGGCTGGCGGGGTTGGGGACATCCCCGGTGGCTGTCCCCAAACCGGGCTGGTGGCTTTGTGGGGTTGGGGACATCCCCGGCGGCTGTCCCCAAACGGGGCCGGTGGCTTTGTGGGGTTGGGGACATCCCCAGCGGCTGTCCCCAAACGGGGCCGGTGGCTTTGCGGGGTTGGGGACATCCCCGCGGCTGTCCCCAAACCGGGCTGGTGGCTTTGCGGGGTGGTGGCAGTGGGGGCTGGGATGGAGGACATGGGAGGGGACAGTGGTGGGTTGTGGGGTGATGGGGTGGGGACACGGTGTGTGGCAGGACACTGTCACCTGTCCTGGGACACTGTCACCTGTCCCAGGACATTGTCACCTGTCCCAGGACACCCCTGACCACCCCGGGACACTGCCACCTCTCCCAGGACACTGCCACCCATCCCAGGATGTCATTACCTGTCCCAGGACACTGTCACCTGTTGCAGGACACTGTCACCTGTCCCAGGACATTGTCACCTGTGCTGGGACACTGCCACCGGTCTAGGGACACTCCTGGCCATCCCAGGATGTCACTACCTGTCTCAAGACACTGCCACCTCTCCCAGGACACCCCTGACCATCCCAGGACACTGTCACCTCTCCCAGGACACTGCCACCTGTCCTAGGACATCCCTGATCATCTCAGGCCACTGTCCCCTGTCCCAGGACACTGTCCATACCAGGATGTCACTGCCTGTCCCAAGACACTGTCACCTCTCCCAGGACACTGCCACCTGTCCCACGACACTGTCCCCTGTCCCGGGACACCAGTCCCTCCTCTTAAGAACCCAGGGACACGAGCCCGACAGCCACCACTGGAGGGGGACAGAGCCCCGGGACAGAGCCCCGGGACTGCTCTCCTGGTGGCCTAGCCCCGCCTGTCGCCGTGTCCCCGTGTCCCCGTGTCACTGTGTCACAATGTCACCGTGTCCCTGTGTCCCTATGTCCCCATGTCCCCGTGTCACTGTGTCACCGTGTCACCATGTCCCTGTGTCCCCATGTCCCCGTGTCCCCGTGTCCCCGTGTCCCTGTGCCCCGTGTCACCTGCACGATGGCCTTGGCGCCCATCACCTCCCCGTGTCCCCGTGCCCTGTGTCCCCGTGTCCCCGTGTCCCCATGTCCCCGTGTCACCTGCACGATGGCCTTGGCGCCCATCACCTCCCCGTGTCCCCGTGTCCCCATGTCCCCGTGCCCTGTGTCCCTGTGTCCCCGTGTCCCGTGTCCCCGTGTCACCTGCACGATGGCCTTGACGCCCATCACCTCCCCGTGTCCCCGTGTCACCTGCACGATGGCCTTGGCGCCCATCACCTCCCCGTGTCCCCGTGTCCCCGTGTCCCCGTGTCCCCATGCCCTGTGTCCCCGTGTCCCCGTGTCACCTGCACGATGGCCTTGGCGCCCATTACCTCCCCGTGTCCCCGTGTCCCCCTGCCCTGTGCCCCGTGTCCCTGTGTCCCCGTGCCCTGTGTCCCCGTGTCACCTGCACGATGGCCTTGGCGCCCATCACCTCCAGGACCTGCCCGCTGCGGGCGGTGCCGTTGGGCAGGGTGAAGTTCACGATCTCGGCGTACTGCGCGAACTGCGGGGACAGCGACACTGCCACACGGGGTGGCCGTGTCCCCTCTGTCCCCTCAGCCCGGCCCCCACTTGGAAACGGGACAGGGGACAGGGGACAACGGACAAGGGATGGGGACAGGCGACAAGGGACAGGGGACAGAGCTGGGAAAGGGGACAGGGGACAGAGGTGGGACAGGGGACAGAGGTGGGAAAGGGGCAGGAGATGGGGGACAAGGGACAGGTGACAAGGGACAGAGCTTGGGCAGGGGGACAGGGGATGGAGCTGGGAAAGGGGACAGGGTGTGGGGACAGGTGACAAGGGACAGGGGACAGGGGACAAGGGACAGAGCTGGGAAAGGGGACAGGGGATGAGGGACAAGGGATGGGGAACAAAGGACAAGGGACAGAGCTTGGGCAGGTGCACAGGACACGGGGACAGGAGCCAGAGTGGGGACAGGGACACAGAGACACAAGGACACAGAGACACAGGGACACAGGGACACAGGGGCACAGGGACACAGGGGCTGAGCTCGGGCAGCGACAGGGAACATGGGGGACAGGGTGCCAGGACCGAGCGCCCCCAGTGGTGTCCCCAGCGTCCCCGTGTCGGCGCACACACCACTCGCCCGGCGACAAGGGGACACGGGGACATGGGGACATGGGGACACGCCACCCGCGCGTGCAGGCGGGGACAGGGGTCTGCTGCCGAGCGCGTCCAGAGGAGGGAGCTCGGACCCCAGAGAGGAGGGGACAGGGGACAGCCCAGGGGACAGGAGGGATGGGACAGGGAATGGGGACAGGGGACAGCCCAGGGGACTGGGGACAAGGGACAGGAGGGATGGGACAGGGACAGGGGACAGCCCAGGGGACAGGGGACAAGAGATGGAGAAGAAGGGACAGGGGACAATCCTGGAGACAGGGGACAAGGGACAGGGACTGGGGACAATCCAGGGGACAAGGGATAAGGGACAGGAGGAATGGGACAGGAGGGATGGGACAGCCCCCGGAACAGGGGACAAGAGACAGGAGGGATGGGACGGAATGGGGACAGGGGACAGCCCAGGGGATCGGCGACAAGGGACAGGAGAGACAGGACAGGGAATGGGCACAGGGAAAGGGGACAGCCCTGGGGACAAGGGACAGGAGGGATGGGACAGGGGATGGGAACAGCCCAGGGTACAGGAGGGAGGGGACAGGGACTGGGGACAGGGGACAGCCCAGGGGACTGGGGACAAGGGACAGGATGGGACGGATGCGAGAGGGGACAACACAGGGGACAGAGGACAAGGGACAGGAGGGATGGGACAGGAAATGGGGACAGTCCTGGGGACAGAGGACAAGAGATAGAGAAGAAGGGACAGGGGACAACCCAGGGGACAGGAGGGATGGGACAGGGGACAGGGAAAAGGGACAGCCCAGGGGACAAGGGACAAGGGACAGGAGAGATGGGACAGGGACAGGGGACAGCCCAGGGGACAGGAGGGATGGACAGGGAAAGGGGACAACCCAGGGGACAAAGGACAGGTGACAGCCCAGGGGAATGGGGACAAGGGACAGGAGAGATGAGACAGGGAATGGGGACAGGGAAAGGTGACAGCCCTGGGGACAGCCCTGGGGACAGGGACAGGAGGGATGGGACAGGGACAGGGGAAAGCCCAGGGGACAGAGGACAAGAGATGGAAGGAAGGGACAGGGGACAGGGGACAGGTGACACCTCCCCCCAGTGCACCCTCAGCACCGCTGTCCCCACGCAGCCCCAGGTGACACCGCCCAGCTGTCCCCGTGTCCCCAAGGTCCCACCTTGACGTTGTCCAGCACCACCAGCGGCCCGTTGACACCGCACACCGTCCTGTAGGCTGGGGAAGGTGACACGTCAGTCCCCAAGGCCACCCTGGGGGTGCCACCCCCAAATCCTGTCCCTTGCCGTGTCACACCCCCCAAGTGACACCTCAAGTGACAAGTGACAGCCGGGGGCTCGGTCCTGTGGGAAATGTCACCTCCTGCCGTGGCGCTCAGGGATTGTGTCACCTCCTGGAGGTGTCCCCGTGTGTCCCCACAGCTGGGAGTGCCACCAGGGCCACCAAGTGTCCCCTTGTCCCCTCTGCCTCTCATGGGATGTGGGGACACTTCCCGGTGCTGGGGGGACATTGGTGGCCTTGGGGACACAGTGGGGGTGACAATTTGGGTTGGGGGACAACCTTGGGACAGGTGGTGACAAAGGGTGGCAGGGGACAAGGGTGACAAAGTGGGGTGGGGACCCGGGGAGAGGTGGCAGATCCTGGGAATGTCGGGGTGGGATCCTGGGAATGTCGGGATCAGATCCTGGGAATGTTGGGATTGGGATCAAATCCCAGAAATGTTGGGATGGGATCCTGGGAATGTCGGGATTTGGATCGGGTCCTGGGAATGCTGGGATAGGATTTGATCCTGGGAATACCGGGATTGGGATGGGATCCTGGGAATGCTGGCATGGGGTTGTATCCTGGGAATGCCAGGATTGGGATCAGATCCTGGGAACCAGGGTTGGGATCAGATCCTGGGAATGCTGGGATGGGATCGGGTCCCAGGAATGTCAGGGATGGGATCGGGTCCCAGGAATGTCAGGGATGGGATCGGGTCCCAGGAATGTCAGGATAGGATCGGGTCCTGGGAATGCTGGGATTGGGATTGGATCCTGGGAACACCGGATTGGGATCAGCTCCCAGGAATGTCGGGGTTGGGATCTGATCCTGGGAACGCTGAGACTGGGAGAAGCTCCTGGGAACACTGGGATTGGGATCAGACCCCATTAATGCCAGATTTGGGATCGGCTCCCAGGAATGCCAGAATTAGGATAAACCCCCGGGAATGCCAGGATTGGGATCAGCTCCTGAAAATACCAGAATTAGGATAAACCCCCGGGAATGCCAGGATTGGGATCAGCTCCTGAAAATACCAGAATTAGGATAAACTCCCAGGAATGCTGGGGTTGGGATCAGGTCCTGGGAATGCCAGAATTAGGATAAACTCCCGGGAATGCTGGGATTGGGATCAGCTCCTGGAAATGCTGGGGTTGGGATCAGCTCCTGGGAATGCTGGGGTTGGGATCGGCTCCCGGGAATGCCAGAATTAGGATAAACCCCCGGGAATGCCAGGATTGGGATCAGCTCCTGAAAATACCAGAATTACGATAAACTCCCAGGAATGCTGGGGTTGGGATCAGGTCCTGGGAATGCCAGAATTAGGATAAACCCCCGGGAATGCCAGGATTGGGATCAGCTCCCGGCAATGCCAGGATTAGGATAAACTCTCAGGAATGCCAGGATTGGGATCAGCTCCCGGCAATGCCAGGATTAGGATCAGCTCCAGGGAATGCCAGGGTTGGGATCAGCTCCCAGGAATGCCAGAATTAGGATAAACTCCCGGGAATGCCGGGGTTGGGATCAGCTCCCAGCAATGCCAGAATTAAGATAACCTCCCGGGAATGCCGGGGTTGGGATCAGCTCCCAGCAATGCCAGAATTAAGATAACTCCTGGGAGTACCAGGGTTGGGATCAGCTCCCGGGAATGCCAGAATTAGGATAAACCCCCGGGAATGCCGGGCCCGGGCCCCCGGCGGGTGCAGGTGTGCGGGAACTGATCCGGCTCTAAGCCGTGCCTTGATCCCGCCGGGAAGTGTCAAAGCCCCGAGCGCTGCCCCGGCCCCGCTGACCCCGCCGGGCCCCTTCATCCGCGGCCCCCTCGGCCCTTCCCACCTGATCCTAATCGGATGCGAGAGGCCGGGCCAGCTGCAGGGGCTCCCTGGATGTCCCCGCGGGGAGGGTGGCATTGTCCCCATGCTGGGGCAGCCCCGCGGGTTTCATGGAATTTTTTTACCCTTCCCCAGGTGAACATTCCTGGCTCTTCCAGAGCAAAAGAGCTCCACAATGCTGGAATGGTTTGGGTTGGAAAAGAGCTTAAATCCCATCCCATTCCACCCCATCCATGGACAGGGACACCTCCCACTGTCCCAGGTAGATCCAACCTGGCCTTGGATATTCCCAGGGATCCGGGGCAGCCCCAGCAAATCTGGGAATTCCAGCCCAGCCAGGAATTCCTGCCCAATATTCCACAAAAATCTCTCTTTTCCCAGTGGGAAGCCATTCCCTGGCTCCTGTCCCTCCAGCCCTTGGCCCCAGTCCCTCTCCAGCTCTCCTGGAGCCCCTTTAGGCCCTGCAAGGGGTTCTGAGGTTTTCCTGAGGTTTTCCTGGATTTTTCTCTTCTTCAGGTGAACATTCCCAGCTCTCCCAGAGCAAAAGAGCTCCAGAATCCTGGAATGGGTTGGTTTGAAAAAGACCTTAAATCCCATCCCATTCCCACCCCATCCATGTGCAGGGACACCTCCCACTATCCCAGCTGGATCCAACCTGGCCTTGGGTACTGCCAGGGATCCAGGGGCAGCCCCAGCAAATCTGGGAATTCCAGCCCAGGCAGGAATTGCTGCCCAAGATCCCAGCCCAATCTCCCCTTGCCCAGTGGGAAGCCATTCCCTGGCTCCTGTCCCTCCAGCCCTTGGCCCCAGTCCCTCTCCAGCTCTCCTGGAGCCCCTGCAGGGACTCTGAGCATTCCCGGGAGTTTTCCCTTCTCCAGGGGAACATTCCCAGCTCTCCCAGAGCAGAGGGACTCCAGCCCTGGGAACAGCTCTGGATTTGCTCCAGGAGCAGTTCTGCAGGTGGGGTCTGACCCGAGCAGAGCACAGGCACAGAATTCCCCCTTTTCCTGCCTCCTTTTCCCAATCCTTTCCCCCTCCCAGCCCGGATTCATGCCCCATCTCAGCTCCTCCCGCCCTTGGCCTTGCCGAGCCCCACGAGGTTCTCCCAGCCCCGCTAATTAGCTAATTAGCCTTCTCTTCCCTTCCCCAATTAGGGCGGGCTCCCGCTGCTTGCCCATTCAGCCTCCGGAGGGGCCGGCACGCCGGGAGCCCCCTCCCCGCCTTTTGTCCCCTTTTATTCCCAAAGTGACCATCCGGCCTTTTATTCCCATTCCCGCTCCCTTCCCAAAACTCTCCCGTTTCCCTTCCCCTTGCGGGAGTTTCTGGGACTTTTTTATTTCCGGCCCGCGTCACCTCGGCAGCCCCGGAGCTGCCCATGTGGGACAAGGGATGGTGGGAGTGTCACCTGTCCCATCATGGGGGTGTCCAGCTCGGTCCCAGGGGATGTCACCGCCTTGGGGACAATCCTGGCTGCCCTGTGCTCCACTGGGATGGTTTTTCCTGCAGGGAATGTGGGAGGCTCTGGCAGTGCTGGTGTCACTTGGGGGGTGAAATTGGATAATTGGTTGAGGTTTTGGGTGATATGGAAATGCATCCTTAATCCATCTGTCCATCCGTCCATCTGTCCGTCTGAATATCTGTGTATTCCATCCATCAATCTGTCTGTCCATCCATCCATCCATCATCCATCCATCATCCATCCATCATCCATCATCCATCATCCATCCATCCATCATCCATCCATCATCCATCATCCATCCATCATCCATCATCCATCATCCATCCATCCATCATCCATCCATCATCCATCCATCCATCCATCATCCATCCATCATCCATCCATCCATCATCCATCATCCATCCATCATCCATCCATCCCTGTATCCATCCATCATCCATCCATCCATCCATCATCCATCCATCCATCCATCCATCCCTGTATCCATCCATCATCCATCCATCATCCATCCATCCATCCATCCATCATCCATCCATCCATCCATCATCCATCCATCCATCATCCATCCATCCATCATCCATCATCCATCCATCCATCATCCATCATCCATCCATCATCCATCCATCATCCATCCATCATCCATCCATCCATCATCCATCCATCCATCCATCATCCATCATCCATCCATCCATCATCCATCCATCATCCATCATCCATCCATCCATCCATCATCCATCCATCCATCCATCCATCATCCATCCATCCATCCATCATCCATCCATCCATCATCCATCATCCATCCATCCATCATCCATCCATCCATCATCCATCCATCATCCATCCATCCATCCATCCATCATCAATCCATCCATCCATCATCCATCATCCATCATCCATCATCCATCCATCCATCCATCCATCCATCATCCATCCATCATCCATCCATCCATCATCCATCCATCCATCCATCATCCATCCATCATCCATCCATCCATCATCCATCATCCATCCATCATCCATCCATCCATCCATCATCCATCCATCCATCATCCATCCATCCATCATCCATCATCCATCCATCCATCATCCATCCATCATCCATCCATCCATCATCCATCCATCCATCATCCATCCATCATCCCATAATCATGGAATGGTTTGGGTGGGGAGGGACCTTTTATCCCATCCAGTTCCCACCACCCCAGGGTGCTCAAAGTCCTGTCTGGCCTGACCTTGGACACTTCCAGGGATCATTCCAATCCCTCATCCCTGCTCTGCTCTGAAATATTCTGTCGTGACAGAGGGGGAAATGATGACAGCAACACCAAGGGACAGCCTGGAAAGGGGTCAGGATGGGGAGAGAGGAGAAAAAGGAAAAGGGAAAGAAAAAGAATAACAGAAAAAAGAAAAACAAAAAGAAGGAAAAGAATAAGAACAAGGAGGAAGAGGAATTGGAGGAGTAGGTGGAGATGAAGGAGAATAATAAAGAGGAGGAGTAGGAGAAGAAAAAAGAAGGAGAAGGAGAAGAATGAGGGTGAAGAAGAAGAGGAAGAAGAAGAGAAGGAGGAGAAGAAGAGGAAGAAGGGGAAGAGGAGGAGAAGGACAAGAAAGAGGAGAAGATGAGGAAGAGGAGAAAAAGAAGAAGACGAGGCAGGAGGAAGAGGTGGAAGCAGTGAAGAAGGATGAGAAAGAGAAGAAGAAGGAAGAAGAGGAGGAAGAAGAGGGGGAGGAGGAGGAGGAGGAGGAGAACAAGAAGAAGAGGAGGAGAAAAAGAAGAAGGAGGAGGAAGAGGAGGAGAACAAGAGGAGGACGAGGAAACGAAAAAGAAGAAGAAGAAAAAGAAAAAGAAGAGGAAGAGGAGGAGGAGAAGAACAAGAAGAGGACGAGGAGGAGAACAAGAGGAGGAGGAGGAGGAGAAGGAGGAGAAGAACAAGAAGAGGAGGAGGAGGAGCAGGAGAAGAACAAGAAGCGGACGAGGAGGAGAAGAAGAGGAGGACGAGGAGGAGAAAAAGAAGAAGAGGAGGAAGAGGAGAACAAGAGGAGGCCGAGAAGAAGAACAAGAAGAAGAGGAGGAGGAAAAGGAGGAGAAGAACAAGAGGACGAGGAGGAGGAGAAGAACAAGAAGAGGAGGAGGAGGAGAAGTAGAACAAGAAGAGGAGGAGGAGGAGGAGAAGAACAAGAAGAGGAGAAGTACAACAAGAAGAGGACGAGGAGGAGGAGGGGGCCCGAGAAGCGCCGGAGGGAGGGGAACACCGGAAAGCCGCCGGCGCGATAATGAAGCCGCCGAGCCGCTGCGGGCTGGGTGGGCTGCGGCGGCCGGCCCAGGGCACGGCCGGGGGCGGGGGAGGCGAGGGGCCGAGGGCGGGGGAGACCGAGAGGGGGCCGGGGGGCAAAGCGAAGTCTTTCAACGTGGCCTTTCCACACCCCCAGCCCCAAATTCACAGCTGCTGTCAGATGCCATCTCCGTCAGCGCCGACGCTCACGCACCGCTGACCCCGCCGCGCGGGGCTTGACCGAGGGCCCCCGGTGACAAAAGGGGACCCCCGAGCCGGCTCCGCCCGCCGCTAATTGCTCCCGCTCGCCCGGCCTGCCCCTCCGCAACCCCCGCGGCAACTCCCGGCCCGCCCCCGGCCCCGTAGGGCTCGGATCTGAAGTGCGCTGCCTCCTCCGAGGGGGGCTTGGAATGGTTGGGAGTTTAAGGATGGTGGATCCAAACCCGGTCCGACCTGGTTTTGGACATTCCCAGGGATTTGGGGCAGCCCCAGGAAATCTGGGAATTCCCAAACCCCGCTCAGAATTCCCTGGAATTGCTGTGGGATGGTCCCGTTTCGGCAGCTCGGGTGGATCCAAACCTGGTCCAACCTGGCCTTGGAGATTCCAGCGATTTGGGGCAGCCACAGCAAACCTGGGAATTCCAGCCCAGGCAGGAATTCCTGCCCCAGATCCCAGCCCAATCTCCCCTTTCCCAGTGGGAAGCCATTCCCTGGCTCCTGTCCCTCCAGCCCTTGGCCCCAGTCCCTCTCCAGCTCTCCTGGAGCCCCTGCAGGGACTCTGAGCATTCCCTGGAGTTTTCCCTTCTCCAGGGGAACATTCCCAGCTCTCCCAGAGCAAAAGAGCTCCAGAATCCTGGAAAGGTTTGGAAAAGACCTTAAATCCCATCCCATTCCAGCCCATCCATGGGCAGGGACACCTCCCACTATCCCAGGTAGATCCAACCCGGCCTTGGACATTCCCAGGGGTCCAGGAGCAGCCCCAGCAAATCTGGGAATTCCAGCCCAGGAATTCCAGCCCCAAATCCCACCCAAATCTCTCCTTTCCCAGGGGGAAGCCATTCCTCTTTTTTGTCACCTCGTTCTCCGGGCCAGGTGTTCAATGCTCAACCCTTTTCCCGAATTTTGGGGGCACAGCTGGAGCAGAGACGGGAAGCAGGATGGATAAAACAGCCCCCAAATCCCCCAAATACCCCAAATCCCCCAAATCCTCCATCCCAGAGCAAAGCTGTGGCTGCAGAGCTGTCCCAGCTGATCCTGAGCCACCCTGGGGCACAGGGAGGGTCCCTGGTGTCCCCCAGCTCCCACTTGGGGGGAACAGAGGGGGGACCCCAGCCCTGGCACCCCTGGGCAGGGGCAGGGAGGGGCAGAGGGTGCTGGCACAAGGCTCTGGGTGGGGCTGGATGCACCTGGAAGTGACCAAGGTTAGCTGGGAAAAGACTTGGAGCACCCTGCGACAGTGGGAGATGTCCCCAAGGGTGACACCGGGTGACATTTAAGATCCCAACCCAACCCAAACCTCTGGCAGTGTCCAAGCTTAACTGGGACGGGACTTGGAGCACCCTGGGTCAGTGGGAGGTGTCCCTGAGGGTGGCACCAGGTGACATTTGAGCTCCTTCCCAACCCAAACCATTCAAGCTTAACTGAGATGGGACTTGGAGCACCCTGGGTCAGTGGGAGGTGTCCCTGTCCCTGAAGGTGACACCGGGTGGCATTTAAGTTCCCTCCCAACCCAAACCAGTCACGGATATGGAAGTGGACAGGACTTGGAACCACCCTGGGACAGTGGGAGGTGTCCCTGTCCCCAAGGATGACACCGGGTGACACCGGGTGACATTTAAGCTCCCTCCCAACCCAAACCACTCAACCCAAACCACTGGCAGTGTCCAAGCTTAACTGGGATGGGACTTGGAGCACCCTGGGACAGTGGAAGGTGTCCTTGTCCCTGAGGGTAGCACTGGGTGACACCGGGTGACACCGGGTGGCATTTAAGCTTCCAACCCAAACCACTGGAAGTGTCCAAGCTTAACCCGGTGTCTCTGTCCCTGAGGGTGACACTGGGTGACATTTGAGCTCCCTCCCAACCCAAACCACTCAAGCTTAACTGGGACAGGACTTGGAGCACCCTGGGACAGTGGGAGATGTCCTTGTCCCTGAGGGTGGCACCGGGTGACATTTAAGCTCCCTCCCAACCCAAACCAGTCACAGACCTGGAAGTGGATGGGACTTGGAGCCACCCTGTGACAATGGGAGATGTCCCTGTCCCCGAGGGTGACACCAGGTGACATTTAAGCTCCCTCCCAACCCAAACCACTGGAAATGTCCAAGCTCAGCTGGGACAAGACTTGGAGCACCCTGGGACAGTGGAAGATGTCCCTGTCCCTGAGGGTGGCACCGGGTGACATTTAAGTTCCTCCCAACCCAAACCAGTCACGGATCTGGAAGTGGACAGGACTTTGAGCACCCTGTGACAATGGGAGATGTCCCTGTCCCTGAGGGTGACACCGGGTGACACTGGGTGACATTTAAGCTCCCTCCCAACCCAAACCACTCAACCCAAACCACTGGCAGTGTCCAAGCTTAACTGGGATGGGACTTGGAGCACCCTGGGACAGTGGAAGGTGTCCTTGTCCCTGAGGGTAGCACTGGGTGACACCGGGTGACACCGGGTGGCATTTAAGCTTCCAACCCAAACCACTGGAAGTGTCCAAGCTTAACCCGGTGTCTCTGTCCCTGAGGGTGACACTGGGTGACATTTGAGCTCCCTCCCAACCCAAACCACTCAAGCTTAACTGAGACAGGACTTGGAGCACCCTGGGACAGTGGGAGATGTCCTTGTCCCTGAGGGTGGCACCGGGTGACATTTAAGTTCCTCCCAACCCAAACCAGTCACAGACCTGGAAGTGGATGGGACTTGGAGCCACCCTGTGACAATGGGAGATGTCCCTGTCCCTGAGGGTGACACCGGGTGACACTGGGTGACATTTAAGCTCCCTCCCAACCCAAACCAGTCACAGACCTGGAAGTGGATGGGACTTGGAGCCACCCTGTGACAGTGGGAGGTGTCCCTGTCCCCGAGGGTGACACCAGGTGACATTTAAGCTCCCTCCCAACCTAAACCACTGGAAATGTCCAAGCTCAGCTGGGACAAGACTTGGAGCACCCTGTGACAATGGGAGATGTCCCTGTCCCTGAGGGTGACACCGGGTGACACTGGGTGACATTTAAGCTCCCTCCCAACCCAAACCAGTCACAGACCTGGAAGTGGATGGGACTTGGAGCCACCCTGTGACAATGGGAGATGTCCCTGTCCCCGAGGGTGACACCAGGTGACATTTAAGCTCCCTCCCAACCTAAACCACTGGAAATGTCCAAGCTCAGCTGGGACAAGACTTGGAGCACCCTGGGACAGTGGGAGATGTCCCTGTCCCCGAGGGTGGCACCAGGTGACATTTAAGTTCCCTCCCAACCCAAACCAGTCACAGACCTGGAAGTGGGTGGGACTTGGAGCCACCCTGTGACAGTGGGAGATGTCCCTGTCCCCGAGGGTGACACCGGGTGACATTTAAGCTCCCTCCAAACCCAAACCACTCAAGCCTAACTGGGACAGGGCTTGGGGCACCCTGGGACAGTGGGACGGTGGCACTGGGTGACACCGGGTGACATTTGAGCTCCCTCCCAACCCAAACCACTCAACCCAAACCACTGGCAGTGTCCAAGCTTAACTGGGATGGGACTTGGAGCACCCTGGAACAATGGGAGATGTCCCTGTCCCCAAGGGTGACACCAGGTGACATTTAAGCTCCCTCCCAACCTAAACCAGTCATGGATCTGGAAGTGTCCAAGCTCAGCTGGGACAGGACTTGAAGCACCCTGGGACAGTGGGAAATGTCTCTGTCCCTGAGGGTGACACCGAGTGACACCGGGTGACATTTAAGCTCCCTCCCAACCCAAACCAGTCACAGACCTGGAAGTGGATGGGACTTGGAGCCACCCTGTGACAGTGGGAGGTGTCCCTGTCCCCGAGGGTGACACCGGGTGACATTTAAACCCCCAACCATTTTAGGATTTCAGCTCCAACCCCAAACATCACAATTTTCCCAATCCCTCCTCCTCTTCCCCCTCTCCCCCCCGAGCCCACCCGGGACTTTTCCGACAATCCCTGAAGTGACCCCGGCCACCACCGGCTGCCCATTGTCACTTTGTGCCGCGCTGTCACCCCGCGGAGCTGTCCCCGGCCTGGCAGGGGCTGTGAAAGGCGCGGCGGGGGTCGCGCTCTGTGTCACTAATTACACTAATTAAATACACTAATTAGGGCCCGGCGGGTTTGCGCGGGACACACCTGCACAGGATGGGGAGGGAGGGGGGAAGGAGGGAGCAGCAGAGCGTGAAGAAGGAAAAAAAAAAATAAGGGGGAAAAATAATTAAAAGAAAAAAAAAGGGGAGAAAAATAATAAAAAAGAATAAAAAAGGAGGGAAATATTAAAAAGAGAGAAAAGGGGGAAAATATTAAAAAGAGAGAAAAGGGGGAAAATATTAAAAAGAGAGAAAAGGGGGAAAATTAAAAGACAAAAAAGGGGGAAATATTAAAAATAAAAAAGGGGGAATAATAAAAAGAAAAAAAAAGGGGGAATATTAAAAAGGAAAAAAAAGGGGGGAAATAATAAAAAGAAAAAAAGGGGGAATATTAAAAAGGAAAAAAGGGGGAAAATAATAAAAAGAAAAAAAAGGGGGGAAATAATAAGAAAAAAAGGAGGGAAAATAATAAAAAGAAAAAAAGGGCAAATATTAAAAAGAAAAAAAAGGGGGGAAAATTTAAAAAAGGGGGGGAAATAGTAAAAAGAAAAAAGGGGGAAAATATTAAAAAGGAAAAAAGGGGGAAATATTAAAAAGAAAAAAAGGGGGAAAAATAATAAAAAGAAAAAAGGGGGGAATATTTAAAAGAAAAAAGGGGGAAATATTAAAAGAAAAAAAGGGGGGAAATATTAAAAAGAAAGAAAAAAGGGGAATATTAAAAAGGAAAAAAAAGGGGGGGAAATAATAAAAGAAAAAAGGGGGAAAAATAATAAAAAGAAAAAAGGGGGAATATTAAAAAGAAAAAAAGAGGGGAAATATTAAAAAGAAAAAAAGGAGAAAAATAATAAAAAAGAAAAAAGGGGGAATATTAAAAAGAAAAAAGGGGGGAAATATTAAAAAGAAAAAAAAAGGGGGGGAAATAATAAAAAGTTAAAAAATGGAAAAAAAAAAAAAAGAAAGGGGAAAAAAACAAGAAGAAGAAAACCAAAAAAGGGAAAACCATAAAAAGAAAACAGAAAAGGGGGGAAAAACAGTGAAAAAGGGAAAAAACAATAAAAAGAAAACCAAAAAAGAGGAAAAAGAATGAAAAACAACAACAACAAAACCAACAAACGAAACAAACAAAAAAGAGGGAAAAACAATAAAAAGAAAACAAAAAAGGGAAAACAATGAAAAGAAAGCAAGAAAAGGGGAAAAACCCCCAATAAATAAGGGAAAAACAATAAGAAAAAGAAGAAAAGGGGAAAAAACAATAAAAAGAAAACCAAAAAAGGGGAAAAGCAATAAAAAGGGGAAAAAACAATAAAAAGAAAACAAGAAAAGGGGAAGAAACAATAAAAAAGGGGAAAAACATTTAAAAGAAAACCAAAAGAAGGGAAAAAGAATAAAAAGAAAACCAAAAACGGGAAAAAACGATAAAAAAGGGAAAAAACAATAAAAAGAAACCAAAAAGGGGGGGGGGAAGAATAAAAAGGAAACAGTAACAAGAAAATAGTAACAAGAAAACCAAAAAGAGGGAAAAAATAGGAAAAAAAAGGAGGAAAAAAGTGAAAAGAATAAAAAGAAAACAAAAAAGGAGGAAACAAACAAAAAACCACAAAAGGGGGAAAACAGTAAAAAGAAAACCAAAAAAGAGGGAAAACAATAAAAAGAATACAAAAAAGGAGGAAAACAATAGAAAAGGGAAAAATAAAAGGAAAATAAAAAAGGGAAAAACAATAAAAAGAAAACCAAAAGGAGGAAAAAGCAATAAAAAGAAAACAAAAAAAAGGGAAAAACAATAAAAAGAAAACCAAAAAAGGGAAGAAACAATAAAAAAGGGGAAAAAACAATAAAAAGAAAACAAAAAAGGGAAAAACAAATTAAAAAAGGAGGGGAAAATAAACTGAGAACTTAAACTGGGACCCTAAACTGGGACCCCAAACTGGGACCCTAAAAGGGAACCCTTAACAGGGACCCCAAACTGGGACCCCAAACAGGAATCCCACACTGGGACCCCAAACTGGGAACCTAAACTGGCACCATAAACTGGGAACTTAAACTGGGACCCTAAACTGGGACCCTAAACCAGTACCCCAGATTGGGACTGCAAACTGGGACCCAAACTGGGAACCTAAACTGGGACCCCAAACTGAGAACGTAAACTGGGAACTGAAACTGGGACCCCTAATTAGGACCTCAAATTTGGAACCTAAACTGGGACCTTAAACTGGGATCCCAAGCAGGGGCCCTAAACTGGGACCTCAAATTGGGGACCTAAACTGAGAACTTAACCTGGGACCCTACACTGGGACCTTAAATCGGGACCCCAAACTGGGAATCTAAACTGGGAGCCTTAACTGGGACCCCAAACTGGGACAGCAAACTGGGAACCTTAACTGGGAACTTAAACTGGGATTAAATCGGGACTCCAAGCAGGGACCCTAAACTGGGACCCCAAAATGGGACCCTAAACTGGGACCTCAAACTGGAACCCTAAACTGGGACCCCAAACTGGGACCGCAAACTGGGATCCTAAACTGGAACCCCAGACTGGGAACCTAAGCTGGGAACTTGAACTGGGACCTTAAATTGGGACCCCAAACTGGGAACATAAACTGAGAACTTAAACTGAGACTCTAAACTGGGACCCCAAATTGGGACCCTAAAATGAGATCCCAAACTGGGACCCCAAGCAGGAACCCCAAGCTGTGACCCTAAACTGGGAACCTGAACTGACACCCTAAACTGGGACCCCAAACTGGGACCCAAAGCAGGAACCCCACACTGGGACTCCAAACTGGGACCCCAAATTAAGACCTTAAACTGGGACCCTAATCAGGGACCAAAACCAGGAACATAAATTGGGACCCCAAACTGGAACCTCACACTGGGACCCCAAATTGGGACCCCAAACTGGGAACATAAACTGAGAACTTAAACTGAGAGCCTAAACTGTGACCCCAAATTGGGACCCTAAAATGAGACTCCAAACTGGGACCCTAAACTGGAACCCTAAACTGGGACCCCAAACAGGAATCCCACACTGGGACCCCAAACTGGGAACCTAAACTGGGGCCCCTAATTAGAACCTCAAATTGGGAACCTGAACTGGGGACCTAAAGTGGGAACTTAAACTGGGAACTTAAAGTGGACCCTAAACTGGGGATCTAAATTGGGACCCTAAAATGAGACCCCAAACTGGCACCCAAACTAGGACCCCAAACTGGAACCCCAAGCTGTGACCCTAAACTGGGAACCTGAACTGACACCCTAAACTGGGGCCCCAAACTGTGACCCAAAACTGTCACCCCAAACTGTGACCCGAAACTGGGACCCCAAACTGGGACCTGAAACTGGGGCCCCAAATTGTGACCCAAAACTGTCACCCCAAACTGTGACCCAAAACTGTCACCCCAAACTGGGACCCCAAACTGGCACCCCAAACTGGGACCCAAAACTGTCACCCCAAACTGTCACCCAAAACTGTGGCCCCAAACTGTGACCCCAAACTGGGACCCCAAACTGGGACCCAAACTGTGACCTGAAACTGTGACCTGAAACTGGGACCCAAAACTGTGACCCCAAACTGTCACCCAAACTGTCACCCCAAACTGGGACCCAAAACTGTGACCCCAAACTGTGACCCCAAACTGGGACCCCAAACTGGCACCCCAAACTGTGACCCCAAACTGTGACCCCAACTGGGACCCAAAACTGTCACCCCCAAACTTTGACCCAAAACTGTCACCCCAAACTGGGACCCCAAACTGGCACCCCCAAACTGGGACCCAAAACTGTCACCCCCAAACTGTCACCCAAAACTGTGGCCCCAAACTGTGACCCCAAACTGGGACCCCAAACTAGGACCCAAACTGTGACCTGAAACTGTGACCTGAAACTGGGACCCAAACTGTGACCCAAACTGTCACCCAAACTGTCACCCCAAACTGGGACCCAAAACTGTGACCCCAAACTGTGACCCCAAACTCGGACCCCAAACTGGGACCCAAAACTGTCACCCCAAACTGGGACCCAAAACTGTGACCCCAAACTGGCACCCCAAACTGTGACCCCAAACTGTGACCCCAAACTGGGACCCCAAACTGGGACCCCAAACTGGGACCCAAAACTGTGACCCCAAACTGTGACCCCAAACTGTCACCCCAAACTGTGACCCCAAACTGACACCCTAAACTGGGACCCCAAACTGTGACCCCAAACTGGGGGCACCCCACATCCCCCCCAGCTCAGGCGCCTCCAGGCCCAGGCTGCCCCTCCCCCACATCCCGGGGGTGTCCCCGCCTCTCCCAATGTCACCTCCAGGTCCCCTTCCCCCCCAGCGGTGCCACCTCCCCGTGTCCTTCCTGCCACCTCCGCTGTCACCTCCCGGACACATTTTGGGGTGACAGGGACACATCGGGGACAGGGATGGGTGGCGGGGGCTCGGCTGGGCGGAGGGGAGGTGACAAACGCGTCCCTCGAAGGGGACAAACGCCACCAGGGTTTGTCCTGGCCGTGCGACAGCGCGGGTGACACCCGAGCCAAGGGCTGGCGCTCGGCCAGGTGACCCGGGCGGGAGGCACCCAAGGGTGGCCGCTGTTGACACCAAAACACGGCGGGTGGCCGGGCAGGGCCGGCTCGGCTCGGCTCGGGTGGGACCGTGCCAGTCCGGAGCCACCCGGTTGGGGACAGGGAGGTGACACAAAAGGCACAAAGGACACGCTCGGTGACAGGTTTGGGGACAAGGGGACAGGGGGACAGGGGGGTGGTCCATGCCGGGGTGGCGCTGGCACCGTGCCAGGTGTCCCGGTGTCGCCGTGGGGTGGGGACACGGCGGGAAGGGACAGATCTGGGGTGTCACCACAGCGCTCCACAGGTGTCCCCGGGGTGGGGACATCCCGGCACCCTCACACTGTCCCCCCCGAGAGACACAGGTGTCACCGTGGCTGTCGCGGTGCCACCCTGGCTGTCGCAGTGCTACCCTGCTGTCCCCTTCTGAGCTGGTGTCACCCATCCCTGCCATCCCTGCTTTTCACAGTGTCACCCACCTGTCCCTGTCACCCCTGCCTGTCCCAGTGCCACCCCTCTGTCCCTTCCCGAGCCAGTGTCACCCACTCAGCCCTGTCACCTCTGCCTGTCCCAGTGCCACCCACCCATCCCTGCCTGTCCCAGTGCCACTCACCTGTCCCTGTCACACCCACCCGTCCCAGTGCCACCCGTCTGTCCCTTCCTGAGCCAGTGTCACCCATCAGTCCCCGCTTTTCCCAGTGCCACCCACCTGTCCCTGTCACCCCTGCCTGTCCCAGTGTCACCCACCCGTCCCGGCCTGATCCAGTGTCACCCACCTGTCCCTTCCTGAGCCGGTGCCACCCACCCAGCCCTGTCACCCACACAGCCCTGTCACCGCTGCCTGTACCAATGTCACCCACCAGTCCTGCCTGTCCCAGTGTCACTCACCTGTCCCTGTCACCCCCACCTGTCCAAGTGCCACCCCTCTGTCCCTTCCTGTCCCAGTGCCACCCACCTGTCCCTGTCACCCCCACCTGTCCCAGTGCCACTCACCTGTCCCTGTCTGTCCCAGTGTCACTCACCTGTCTCTGTGACCCCCACCTGTCCCAGCGCCACCCCTCTGTCCCCTCCTGAGCCAGTGTCACCCACCCAGCCCTGTCACCCACACAGCCCTGTCACCTCTGCCTGTCCCAGTGTCACCCACCAGTCCCTGCCTGTCCCAGTGCCACCCCTGTGTCCCTTCCTGAGTCGGTGTCACCCACCCATTCCTGTCATCCCCGCCTGCCCCAGTGCCACTCACCTGTCCCTGTCACCCCTGCCTGTCCCAGTGCCACTCACCTGTCCCTGTCACCCCTGCCTGTCCCAGTGTCATCCCTCTGTCCCTTCCTGAGCTGGTGTCACCCACCCGTTCCTGCCACCCCTGCTTGTCCCAGTGACACCCACCAGCCCCTGCCTGTCCCAGTGTCACTCACCTGTCCCTGTCACCCCTGCCTGTCCCAGTGCCACCACTCTGTCCCTTTCTGTCACTCACCTGTCCCTCTCACCCCTACCTGTCCCAGTGTCACCCACCTGTCCCTGTACCTGCTCCGGTGCCACCCACTCACTCCTGCCCGGTGTCACCCCCCGGTCCCTGCCACCACCACCGCTCTGCTCGGGGACAGAAGGATGTCCCCTCTCTCCCCGTGGCTGTCCCCTGGGTGTCCCCTGGGTGTCCCCTCGCTGTCCCCACTCACTCAGCCGGGGGTTGCTGTGGAAGTCGCGGGTCACGGCCAGCCCGTGCTCCCGGGCTGCCGCCAGCTCTGTCGCCGCTGCTGTCACCTTGGTGGCGGCCATGTCCCTGTCCCTGTCCCCGTCACGGTGGCGGTCCCGCCGGGCAGGACACGGCAGCGCCCCGGGTTTTGTCGCCCCGGCCCGGCCCCCGCCGGTCCCGCCCCGCCTGCGACACCGGCGACACCGAAGGTGACACCGGCAGCGAAGGTGACACCCACAGCAAAGGTGACACCCACAGCGCCGCGACACCGGTGACACAGGTGGCCCCGTGTTGGCTGTAAACAACGGGAGGGAGCGGCCGGAGCCGGGAATGGGAGCAGGGAATGGGGAATGGGAATGGGGGTGGGGATGGGGAATGGGGAATGGGAATGGGAATGGGAATGGGAATGGGAATGGGAATGGGAATGGGAATGGGAATGGGGATGGGAATGGGGATGGGAATGGGGATGGGGAATGGGAATGGGGAATGGGGATGGGGAATGGGGATGGGGAATGGGAATGGGGATGGGAATGGGGAATGGGGATGGGAATGGGAATGGGGATGGGAATGGGGAATGGGGATGGGAATGGGAATGGGAATGGGGATGGGAACGGGAATGGGGATGGGGAATGGGAATGGGGATGGGAATGGGGAATGGGGATGGGAATGGGAATGGGGATGGGAATGGGAATGGGGAATGGGAATGGGAATGGGAATGGGGATGGGGATGGGGATGGGGATGGGAATGGGGATGGGAATGGGGAATGGGGAATGGGGATGGGGAATGGGAATGGGAATGGGGATGGGAATGGGAATGGGAATGGGAATGGGGATGGGAATGGGGATGGGGATGGGAACGGGAATGGGGATGGGGATGGGAATAGGGATGGGAATGGGAATGGGAATGGGAATGGGAATGGGAATGGGAATGGGGATGGGAATGGGGAATGGGGAATGGGGAATGGGAATGGGAATGGGAATGGGAATGGGGATGGGGAATGGGAATAGGGATGGGAATGGGATAAGGAATAAGGAATGGGATGGGAATGGGATAAGGGATAAGGGATAAGGAATGGGATGGGAATGGGATGGGGATGGGGAATGGGATGGGAATGGGATAAGGGATAAGGGATAAGGAATGGGATGGGAATGGGATGGGGATGGGGAATGGGATAAGGAAGAGGGATAGGGATAGAGATAAGGATAAGAGGTGTGAGATAAGGAAAGGGATAGGGATGGGAATATGGATAGGGAGAGGGAATAAGGGGAAAGGGGTAAGGGATAAGGGATGGGGAATGGGAATGGGATAAGTGGTATGAGATAGGGGAAGGGATCAGGACAGGGACATGGAGAGGGAAAAGGAATAGGGATAGGGAATGGGATAGGGATAGGGATGGGGATGGGGATAGGGATAAAGGACAGGGATAAGGGGTGTAAGATAAGGAAAGGGATAGGGATGGGAATATGGAGAGGGAGAGAGAAAGGGATAGGGATAAGGGATAGGGAGAGGGAATGGGAATGGGATAAAGGGTATGAGATAAGGAAAGGGAGAGGGATAGGAATGGGGAATAGAATAAAGATAGGGAGGGGGATGGGGAATGGGAGAGGGGTAAAGAACAGGGATAAGGGATAGGAGATAAGGAAAGGGATCGGGAATGGGATAGAAATAGGGATGGAGATAAAGGACAGGGTTAAGGGGAATGGGATAGGGAATGGGAGAGGGATAGGGAAAACGAGAGGGAGAGGGAATGGGAATGGGATAGGGAATGGCAGAGGGATAAAGGACAAGGATAAGGGGTAAGAGATAAGGAAAGGGATCGGGAATGGGATAGGGATGGGAATAGGGATAGAGAATGGGATAGGGAGGAGAAGGAGTGGGAGAGGGATGGGGGTAAGGGATAGAGGTCAGGATAGGGATAGGGATAGGGATAGGGATAGGGATAGGGATAGGGGAGAAGGAGTGTGAGATAAGGAAAGGGATAGGGGTGGGAATATGGACATGGATATGGATATGGATAGGGAGAGGGATAAGGGATAGAGATGGGGAATGGGATAAAGGGTATGAGATAAGGAAAGGGATAGGGATGCAAATATGGATAAGGAGAGCGATATGGAGAGGGGTAAGGGATAGAGGTGAGGAATGGGAATGGGATAGGGAATGGGATAGGGATAGGAATGGGGAATGGGATAAGGGAGAGGGATAAAGAAGAGGGATAAGGGGTGTGAGATAAGGAAAGGGATAGAGATGGGAATACGGATATGGATAGGGAGAGGGTTAAGGGATAGGGATGGGGAATGGGAATGGGAACGGGGAATCGGATAAAGGATAGGAGATAAGGAAAGGGATAGGGATAAGGGATAGGAATATGGATAGAGAAAGGGAGAGGGAGAGGGAATGGGAACGGGATAAGGGGTATGAGATAAGGAAAGGGATCGGGATAAGGAATAGAGACTGGAATAGGGATAGAGAGAGGGAGAGGGAGATGGAATGGGAATGGGATAGGGATGGGGAATGGGATAAGGGGTATGAGATAAGGAAAGGGATCGGGATAAGGAATAGAGACCGGAATAGGGATAGAGAGAGGGAGAGGGAGATGGAATGGGAATGGGATCGGGATGGGGAATGGGATAAGGGGTATGAGATAAGGAAAGGGATAAAGATAAGGGATAGGGACAGAGAAAGGGAGAGGGAACGGGAATAGGAATGGGAATGGGAATGGGAATGGGAATGGGAATGGGAATGGGGGAGAGAATGGGAATGGGATAAGGGGTATGAGATAAGGAAAGGGACCAGGACAGGGACATGGAGAGGGATAAGGAATAGGGATAAGGATAGGGATAAGGGATAGGGATGATGATAGTGATAGGGAAAGAGATAAGGGATAGGGAATGGGATAGGGATGGGAATAAGGGATAGAGATAAGGATAGGGATACGGACAGAGATTAGGGATAGGGATAGGGATAAGGGATAGGGATAGGTGTAGGGATAAAGGATAAGGAAAAATGAATAAGGAAAGGGGATTGGGATAAGGGGTATGGATTGGGATTGGGATAAGGGGTATGGATAGGGATAAAGGATTGGGATTGGGATTGGGATTGGGATAAGGACAGGGATTAGGGATTGGGATTGGGATAAGAACAGGGATTAGGGATTGGGATTGGGATAAGGACAGGGAACAGGGCGTGCACGGCTCGTCCCAGGCTCTGAGGACAGAGCAGAGCGGGCAACAGTGGCCTTAGAAATGTCACCCTGCAATGTCACTCCCGGGGCCGGTGACATCCGGAGCAACCCCACAGGGGGCGGAGGAGACGACAGGAAGTGACTTTTATTAAGATTAAAAACCATAAAACCCCAAAATTTTTCCCTTAAAATTTTACATCCGGCTGTTGGTTTTCCAATCATCCCAGACTGGAGGAGTGGGACAAACTGGGGGTGTCCCCACGCTGTCCCCAACCCGTGTGACAGAGAGAGGAACTTTGGGATAACTTTGGGATTTTGGTAGAAGGAAAACACCAAGGATATTCCCAAACCCAACCCAAGCCTTGTTTTCCCCGAAATGTCTGAAAATCCGTGCTGGACTCGGACTGGGAAAAGAGAAATCCCGAGCCAGGCCCAGGTGGGGTTGGGGACAGAATTCCAGGGGTGGGAACAAGGGCTCAATTAAGGGATGAGGAGAGGAAAATCCCAAAGATTTTTGGAGTAATTCCGGGAGAATTCCCAGGTTTGTGCTGGGAGGGGTTGGGGACAGGCGGGATTGTCAGATGGTCACCTGTCACTGTCCCTGCCTCAGTTTCCCCTTAAAATGCTCCAAAGGGAGCGGCAAGTAATAATTCCCTAAAAACGGGGGAAAAGGCAAAATGAGAAAATTGACAGGAAAAAGACAGAAAAATGACAAAAAAAGGACAAAAAATGGGAAAAAAAGGACAAAAAAATGGACAAAAAAAGTCAGAAAAATGACAAAAAAAGTCAGAAAAATGGACAAAAAAAAGACAAAAGATGACAAAAAAGACAGAAAAATGACAAAAAAAAGACAAAAAAAAAAAGACAGAAAAATGACAAAAAAAGGACCAAAAAAAAGACAGAAAAATGACAAAGAAAAGGACAAAAAATGACAGAAAAAATGACAGAAAAAATGACAGAAAAATGACAAAAAAGACAAAAAAAGAAAAGACAGAAAATGACCAAACCCCCCCCCAAAAAGGACAAAAAAAAAGACAAAAAAAAAAAAAAGAGAAAAAAGGACAAAAAATGACAGAAAAAAGACAGAAAAATGACAAAAAAAGGACAGAAAAATGTCAGAAAAGTGACAAAAAAAAAAAAAAGACAGAAAAATGACAGGAAAATGACAAAAAATGACAAAGAAAAGGACAAAAAATGACAAAAAAAAAGAGAGAAAAAATGACAAAAAATGACAAAAAAAGGACAAAAAAAGACAAAAAATGACAGAAAAAGGACAAAAAAAGTCAGAAAAAGGACAGAAAATGACAGAAAAATAAAAAAAAAGACAAAAAATGACAAAAGAGGCACAAAAGCTTCTGATAAAATCATTTATTTTAAATATTTCCCTGCAAAATCCCGGGGAATTCACGGGCCCGGGGGATGCGCCCCCCACAGGGAGCGGCAGCCCCGGGGGTGGAGGCTCGGTGTTAATTACCACGATTAATTAACGAACGAATCGACGGCAGCGGGGTCGGGGGTGCGGGGAGGAGACTCGGGGTGTCCCCCATGTCCTGTCACAGCCATGTCCCCGCGGGGGTGGGGACAGCGGGGCGGGGGTCGCAGTGAGGGGTGATGTCACCCCAAGGTGTCATGGCATGGTGGTGACACCGCAGGACACCTGGAGAAGGTGGTGTCACCCCAAGGTGTCCTGGCAAGGTGGTGACACCACAGGATGACAAGGTGATGCCACCCCAGGACACTTGGACAAGGTGGTGACACCCTGGGGTACCAGGTGAGGCCACCACAGAGTGTTCAGGCAAGGCGGTGACACTCCAGGACACCTGGACAAGGTGGTGACACCATAGGACACCTGGACAGGGTGATGTCACCTCAAGGTGGCCTGGGAAGGTGGTGACGCTCCAGGACACTTGGACAAGGTGACGCCACCACAGCATGTCCTGGCAAGGTGGTGACACCTCAGGACAGCTGGACAAGGTGATGCCACCACAAGGTGTCCTGGCAAGGTGGTGACACTGCAGGACACCTGGGCAAGGTGATGTCACCCCAAGGTGTCCTGGCATGGTGGTGACACCGCAGGACACCTGGAGAAGGTGGTGACACCCCAAGGTGTCCTGGCAAGGTGGTGACACCGTGGGGTACTGGGTGGTGACACCACAGGATGACCTGGAAAGGTAGTGGCACCACAGGACACCTGGACAAGGTGATGTCACCTCAAGATGTCCTGGCAAGGTGGTGACACTCTGGGACACCCAGGTGACACCTCAGGACACCTGGACAAGGTGATGACACCGCAGGGTGTCCTAGCAAGGTGGTGACACCACGGGACACCTGGACAAGGTGGTGACACCCTGGGGTACCGGGTGATGCCACCTCAGGGTGTCCTGGCAAGGTGGTGACAGCGTGGAGTACTGGGTGGTGACACCTCAGGACACCTGGACAAGGTGATACCACCCCAAGGTGTCCTGGCATGGTGGTGACACCCCAGGGTGTCCTGGCTAGGTGGTGACACTCCAGGACACCCAGACAAGGTGGTGACACCCTGGGGTACCGAGTGGTGACACCTCAGGGTGACCTGGAAAGGTGGTGACACCATGGGACACTTGGACAAAGTGGTGACACCACAGGATGACAAAGCGATGCCACCCCAGGACACCTGGACAAGGTGCTGCCACCCCAGGGTGTCCCACCAAGGTGACAACTCCCCCCACAGCCCTCCCCTAGCAGCTGCCACTGTCCCCAAGGGCCACCTCATGCAGAATCCCCCAGGTCCCCAACCCCCCGAGTGTCCCCACAAGAAGCCACTGTCACCCTTGGGGACACCAGCAGCTCCAGGAAGGGACCCTGGCTGTGACAGGTGACAATGGCCAGTGTCAGGACGGGGTCACTGCGGTGCCACCCCAGTGCAGATTTGGGGGGGCTGCTGGCAAACCCGCCACTGTCACAGCTGTCCCCAGCTGTCACATGTCACTGTCACAGCTGTCCCCAGCTGTCACATGTCACTGTCACAGCTGTCCCCCAGCGGGGTGTCCTTGTAGGGACGGTGACGCAGGTTTGGGGTTTGCCAGGGCAGGGTGGAGTTTGGGGCTCTGGGAGTGTCCCAAGGGTGGTGGCAGCCACTTGTCCCCATCACGGGGACAACCAGCAGGGTTGGGGACATCACCCAGGCCACCAGGGCCACCAAGGGAGCAGCACCAAGGTCACCGGGTTGGGGCTCTATGGGTGTCCCAAGGGTGGTGGCAGCCACTTGTCCCCATCATGGGGACAACCTGGGATATCGGGTAATGTCACCTCAAGGTGTCCTGGCAAGGTGGTGACACCACAGGACCACCTGGACAAGGTGGTGGCACCCTGGGGTACTGAGTGGTGACACCCCAAGGTGTCCTGGCATGGTGGTGACACTCCTGGCGGGGTTGGGGACATCACCCAGGCCACCGGAGCCACCAAGGGAGCAGCGCCAGGACCCTGCAAGGTCATCGTGTTGGGGCTCTGTGAGTGTCCCAAGGGTGGTGGCAGCCACTTGTCCCCATCACGGGGACAACCAGCAGGGTTGGGGACATCACCCAGGCCACCAGAGCCACAAAGGTCACCGAGGTCACCTCAGCCAGGACACTCCGCCCGAAGCCAGCGGGGAAACTGAGGCACAGTGGGGACATCACCCAGGCCACCTCGCGCTGTCCCTTTTGCCCCCTCACCCTGGGACCGCCGCCACCCCTCTGGCTGCTCCTGTCCCCTCCCGGCCACACCCGGAGCGATTTGGGGACAACGCCAATGACACTGGAGTGTCCCCAGAAGTGTCCCCAGCTCAACCGCGGTGACATCCACGAGCCGAGTGGAATTCCCGGGGAGGGGACGATGTGACTTTAGAGGGGATGGGGAGGTGACACTTTTTTTGACAGATTTTGACACTTTTTTTTGGTTATTTTTTGGGGGTGGGTGGGGTCGGTTTTTAAGGGCTCTGTTTCCTCCCGGGTAGAGAATTGTCCTTCCTCTCCAGCCGCGTGTAAGGCTCGAACGCCGACGCTCCGGGCGCCGAACCTCCGGGCAAATCGTGCAAACCTCCCAAAATCGGAGCCCCAAAACACAGCGGCAGCCGAGGCGACGACGAGGAGGGCGAGGATGATGATGACGAAGAAGAAGCAGCAGCGACAAGAGAAGGGACGTGCAGGCTGAAAACCGCCGGTACCGGCGAGCCGCCGCCTCCACCACCCCCGCCGATCCCGGGGGATGCGGGACCCGGCGCGGCGGGGCTGGGGATGGGGTTGGTGGCGGTGCTGGTGGTGGCGGCAGGGGACAGGAGGCTGGGAGGAGGCGGCACGGAGAGGAGGCGGCCTTGCTCCAGCAGCCGCAGGATGTTGCAGGTGGCGAAGGATTCGGAGGTGGTGTTGGTGGAGCGTTTCTCAGAGTCTCTGCTCTGGTCCTTCTTCTGCTTCGTGCGGCGGTTCTGGAACCACACCTTGACCTGAGGGTGGGTGGGGTGGGGACGGGGAGGGACGGGACAGGGAGGCACGGACGGAAAGAGAGCGCGGGGGAGGCCGGGGGGAGAGAGAGAGAGAGGCGAGAGCCGGGAGAGAGAGCGAGAGATACGGAAAAGAGAGAGAGACGTGATTAAAATAACGGGCCGAGGCAGAGCCGCCTGCTCCCGCCGGCCGCTGCCCGGGAAAAGGGGGGAATTCCTGAGGGGGAGATTCCAGGGAAAAGGGGGAATTCCTGAGGGGTGGTTCCAGGGAAAAGGGGGAATTCCTGAGGGGTGGTTCCAGGGAAAAAGGGGAATTCCTGAGGGGAGATCCCCGGGAAAAGGGGGAATTCCTGAGGGGTGGTTCCGGGGAGAATTCCTGCGGGACTGACAGGGAAAGGGAGAATTCCTGCGGGACTGACAGGGAGAATTCCTGCCGGGGTGGTTCCAGGGAGAATTCCTGCCGGGGTGATTCCCAGGAAAAGGGAGAATTCCTGCCGGGAACTTCCAGGGAAAGGGAGAATTCCTGCCGGGGTGGTTCCCGGGAAAGGGAGAATTCCTGCCGGGGAGATTCCCGGGAAAAGGGGGAATTCCTGCGGGGTGGTTCCAGGGAAAGGGAGAATTCCTGCGGGGATGGGACCCCAGGAATGGGATCCCAGGGATGGGATTGCAGGGATGGGACCCCAAGGAGCCTAGGCTCTGTCTCTGGAATGGCACCCCAGGAATGGGACTCAGGACAGGAACCCAGGGATGGGATCCCATGGATGTGGGACCCCAGGAATGGGATCCCAGGAATGGGATCCCAGGCTCTTATTCCTAGGATGGGACCCCAGGGATGGCACCTCAAGGATGGGACTTGAGACAGGAGCCCAGGAATGGGAGCCTGGGAATGGGACCCCAGGAATGAAATCCAAGGCTCCTGTCCTTGGGATGGGACACCAGGAATGGGATCACAGGGATGGGACTCGGGACAGGAACCCAGGGATGGGATCCCAGGGATGGGACCCCAAGGAGCCCAGGCTCCTGTCCCTGGGATGGGACCCCAGGAATGGGACTCGGGACAGGAACCCAGGGATGGGCCCCCAAGAATGGGACCCCAGGAACGGGATCCCAGGAATGGCACCCCAAGGATGGTGCCCCAGGAGTGGGACTCGGGACAGGAACCCAGGAACAGGAACCCATTGATGGGATCCCAGAAACTGGATCTCAGGGATGTGAACCCATGGATGGGACCCCAAGAATGGGATCCCAGGGATGGGACCCCAAGGACCCCAGGCGCCTGTCTCTGGAACGGGACCCCAGGAATGGGACTTGGGACAGGAACCCAGGGATGGGATCCCAGGAATGGGACCCAATGAATGGAATCCCAGGGATGGGATCCCATGGATGGGACCCCAGGAAAGAAATCCCAGGCTCCTGTCCTTGGGATGGGACCCCAGGAAAGGGATCCCAGGGATGGGATCCTGGGGATGGGATTCGGGACAGGAACCCAGGAACTGGAACCCATGGATGGAACCCAGAAATGGGATCCCAGGGATGGAACTCAGGACAGGAACCCAGGAATGGGACCCCAAGGAAGGGACTCCAGGGACCTCAGGTTCATGTCCCTGGGATGGGACCCCCAGGATGGGGCCGTGGGGACAGGACCCTCGGGAAGGAGCACAGACCTCGTGGCTGAGCCCCCCTGCGCCCTGCTGGGCTCTCCCTGTGCTGCTTTTCCCGGGAATGCTGGATTCTCCTCAACCCCAAATCCTGACTCCAAACCCTTCCCTGGCCGGGGACGCTGGGTGACACTGTGAGGGGACAAGGTGGCTTCTGGTGGCCCTGCATTTTTGGGGACACCCACACCCCATCCTACCCCTGGCCGGGGATCCAGGCTGAGCCCCGCACCCCAAAACTGCCCCTGCCCACCCCAGGGCCCCCAGCCCGCGGCTCCCGGCGCCCCCCTAAAATTCCTTCCCTCCCTCCCTGTCAGAGCAGAGGGGGCAGGAGAGGCAGAGCGACAGACAGAGAGAGGCGGGAGGGACGGACAGACGGACACGGAGGTGAGGGAAGGACACGAATGGGAAGACAACTCGGGTTAGAGCGCGGCGGGGGCGAGCGGGAGGGACCCCGAGGCGCGTCCCCGGAGGGTGCCCGGTGTCACCGGAGGGTGCCCGGTATCCCCGGAGGGTGCCCGGTGTCCCCGGAGGGTGCCCGGTGTCACCGGCGGCTCGGTGGGGACAGGCCAGGCCCGCGGTGACAAAGGAGGGACAGCGCGGAGCTAAGGGAGCGTGGGGCTGCGGGCACCGGGGGACACCAGGGGACACCGTGGGGACACTGCGGGGACATCGCTTCCCGCCACCGCCGGGGACATCCATGCGCCTCCCCCGGGGACATCCATGACACCCAGCACGGGGACACCGAGGCACCGAGTGTCACCAGGCACAGCCGTGTCCCCAGGGCTGGTGTCACCGTGTCACTGACCCCAGGGCTGGTGTCCCCATGGCACTGACTCCAGAGCTGGTGTCCCTGTCCCAGTGACCTCAGGGCTGGTGTCCACATCCCAGTGGCCCCATTGGTCACTCCACACTGACCACTGGGATGGTTTTGGGAACAATATTTGTCCCCAGGGCTGGTGTCCCCATGCCACTGACCTCAGGGTTGATGTCCCCGTGTCACTGACCCCAGGGTTGGTGTCCCCGTGTCACCGACCCCAGATGGTGTCCTCATGTCACTGACCCCACTGGTCACTCCACGCTGACCACTGGGATGGTTTTGGAAACAGTGTTTGTCCCCAGGGCTGATGTCCCTGTGCCACTGACTCCAGGGCTGGTGTCCCCATGTCACTGACCCAAGGCTGATGTCCCCATCCCAGCGACCCCAGAGCTGTGTCCCCATCCCAGTGACCTCAGGGCTGGTGCCCCCATCCCAGTGATGCCAGGGTTGATGTCCCCATGCCACTGATCCCACTGGTCACTCCATGCTGACCACTGGGATGGTTTTGGGAACAATGTCTGTCCCCAGGGCTGGTGTCCTCATGTCACTGAACCCAGGGCTGGTATCCCCATCTGAGTGACCCCAAAAATGTCCCCTCAATCCCACAGGGTGACCCCAGCATCAGAACCCAACACCCCACCCCAAAAATATCCCCTTGATCACATAGGGTGACCCCAGCCTAAGACACCAACACCAACACCCCACCCCAAAAATGTCCCCATGATCCCATAGGGTGACCCCAGTGTCAGACCCTGACACCTCACCCCAAAAACATTCCCTCAATCCCATAGGGTGACTCCATCCTAAGACCCTGACACCCCACCCCCAAAACGTCCCCTTGATCCCATAGGTTGACCCCAACATTCCACCCCAAAAACGTCCCCTCAATCCCACAGCATGACCCCAGCCCGCCCCGGTGACATCTCAGCGCGGCGCGGTGGCCTCGGCTGAAGTTTGTCCCCAACCTGTCCCCAATTAGCGGCTCCCTGTCCTTTTCAGCCTCCATTATCCTCAAGTCCCCGCCCGTGGCCGCGGATCCGCTCCAGCCGTGACGGATCCGTGAGTAATTCCCCTCCGGCCTCATCCTATTCCATCCCCCTCCTCAACTCCCGCTCCTCCCACTCCGGATTCTTCCAGAAATCCCACCGGAAACTTCCCCGGATTGGCTTTGGCGGGGTTTTCTTTCCATAAAAACGCAAATTCCTTTCCCATCCGCCTCCCTGTGCCATTCCTGGTTTATCCCGGGAATATTCACCACTCCAGGCCTCTGGAATATCCGGTTTATCCATGGTGGGAATGAGAGCGAGATCAAGGCCACTCTTTTCCAGGAAAAATCAATTCCCAGATTTTTTTCGCTCTGGGGACAGCCAGGACATCCAGCTGGGAGGGAACGGGAATGAGGGGGAGGAATCCTGGGAATTTCCACGGCTCTTGGTGGCTCTAATGCCCAACCCCACATGTGACATTCGCAGGGAAGCGCCAATGGATGGAGACACGGGAGGTGACACCTGCAGGGGACACTCTGGGGACAAGGAGGACGGAGCCGTGTGGAGGAGCCGGCTTGGAAAAGCTCGGCTGAGGAGTGAGGAGAGCAGGGATTTATAAATCCCAGAATTCCAGAATGGTTTGGGATGGGAGGGACCTTAAATCCCATCCAGTTCCACGGGCAGGGACACCTCCCACCATCCCAGCTGGATCCAACCTGGCCTTGGACATTCCAGGGATTTGGGGCAGCCCCAGCAAATCTGGGAATTCCAGCCCCGCCAGGAATTCCTGCCCCAGATCCCAGCCCAATCTCCCCTTGCCCAGTGGGAAGCCATTCCCTGGCTCCTGTCCCTCCAGCCCTTGGCCCCAGTCCCTCTCCAGCTCTCCTGGAGCCCCTGCAGGGACTCTGAGCATTCCCTGGAGTTTTCCCTTCTCCAGGGGAACATTCCCAGCTCTCCCAGAGCAAAAGAGCTCCAAAATCCTGGAATGGTTTGGGTTGGAAAAGACCTTAAATCCCATCCCATTCCACCCCATCCATGGGCAGGGACAACTTCCCCAATCCCAGGTGGATCCAACCTGGCCTTGGACATTCCCAGGGATTCAGGGGCAGCCCCAGCAAATCTGAGAATTCCAGCCCAGGAATTCCAGCCCCAAATCCCACCCAAATCTCTCTTTTTCCAGTGGGAAGCCATTCCCTGGCTCCTGTCCCTCCAGCCCTTGGCCCCAGTCCCTCTCCAGCTCTCCTGGAGCCCCTGCAGGGACTCTGAGCATTCCCTGGAGTTTTCCCTTCTCCAGGGGAACATTTCCAGCATTCCCAACCCACCGAGAGAATGGGAATAGGGGAAAAAGGAATCACAGCACAGAGAGCCCAAATGGCTGGGAAAGGATCCATGGGGAGCTACAAAATTGTGTAAAATATTAAATAGTGGGAAATTAAATAGACCTAAAAAATAGATGATTTACTAATACTAATACTAATACTAATACTAATACTAATACTAATACTAATACTAATACTAATACTAATACTAATACTAATACTATTATAATAACTATACTTTATATACAATAGAATAAATGTTAATCTATTCTATATAAATATATAGTTAGTACATAGTATTATATAGTTATTATATAGTATTATATAGTTATTTTATCTAAAATATATCCTTAGTATATGTCTATATAAATATATAGTTATTATTTAATATTATATTTAATAATGTATTTTTTTCTATATTATATTTAATTACATACATTTACTACATATTATATTAATTACATATTTATATTTTATTTTTAAATTTTCAATTATATATTATAGTATCATTTAGATATTTCATATTAATTTATAACTAGAGTAATAGCTATTATTAATATACAACTATAAAAATAACTATAATACATAATACATAATGTACATATATAGTATATGATGTATTTCATGTAATTATAGTGTTTTATATATTTTCTATGATATTTTATATTATATATATTTAGGTAATATATTTGTACATTGTGATATTGATATTGAGGTTTTTTCTTTTTTTCTTTTATTATTTTATTATTTATTATTTTAGTATTTTAGTATTTTATAATTTTATTACTTAGTTTTTATTATTTAATTTTTATTATTTTTTAAATTAAATTTTAAAATTTTATTTTAATTTAATTATATATATTTTTGTCTTCTATTAAATTTTTAGAATTCTCTTCTACTTTATTTTATTTTGTTCTCTCCTGCACTATTTTATTTTGCTTTATTCTATTCTATTTTCCCATCTTTTATTCCGTTCTATTACTTTTCCCAATTTACTTTCATTATATTTTATATTTTATATTTTATATTTTATATTTTATATTTTATATTTTATATTTTATATTTTATATTTTATATTTTATATTTTATATTTTATATTTTATATCTTATATTTTTAATCTTGTATTTTTTATTTTTATTTTTATACTATATATTATATTTGATAATATCAATTTTGTATTTTATATTTTATTTTATAATATTTTTATTTAAATTTACATTTTATATTTTTGTATATTTTATCATTTATTTTATTTTATTTTATTTTATTTTATTTTATTTTATTTTATTTTATTTTATTTTATTTTATTTTATTTTATTTTATTTTATTTTATTTTATTTTCATTTCCCACTCCGTATTCCACGACCGAACAATTCCCTGAGATCCCCCTGGATTTCCCCTCCTCCCGCGGATCCTTTCCCTAAGGATTCATCCCTTTGACTCCGGGAAGGCAGGAAGGCCTCCCCTTCTCCCTGGCACCTGGAATGTCATCCCAAATGTCACCGCACTCGGAATGCCGCAGCCCGGCGCTCCGGGGAGTTCGGATCCAGCCAGCATCCGAACTGATGGCAAATAAAAAAAAGGAATAATTCACCAGGATTTTTATCGTTAAAGATTTACAAATCCGAGAGGCCGGATGCGCTTCCCAACCCGGAGCCTTGGGGTGGGGGTCACACCTCCCACACCATCCTGATTCCCTGATCCCAAGCAGGGTGCAGGAACGGGAATAAAAATGGGAATGCGGCGTTATCTGGAGCCTATGGAATTATCCAGACCTCACGATGTCGGCTCCATCTCAGTTTTTTGTCGGCACCAGGATGGAGCCTGTGAGGGTTTGGATCCCTGGAACCCCGTGCCGTGACCTCGGAGAGTGCCATATCCTGGGATTCCTTCTCCGGAGATGCAGGGCTGCTGCTCCCATCCCTGCCCTTCCCCTCCAGGCCAGAAAGGGAATTATTCCCAAGAAGGGAATCCCGACAGAAACCCCTTAGCTGAGAAGGCAAAGGGTGGGAGCTCATCATTCCATGAATCTCAGTGATCTGGGGATTTGTGCGAGTTTTCAGCCCAGTAACCGTCCGGCGATCCATCCATCCATCATCCATCCATCATCCATCCATCCATCATCCATCCATCCATCATCCATCCATCCTGGAATTCTGAAGCACCACACAGACGGAACCGGGAAGTGCCCTCCTCTTATCACGGCTCCCATTTTCCCTCCTCATCTGCCACTTCTTGTCACGTTGGGAATTGCTCCCCAGCCATCCTGGTGGGATCCCAAACCCCCCAGATCCCAGGAATATCAACACCATGCGCTCCGGCACTCCCACATTCCCAAAATCTGCCAGAGCTCCTCTGCTTTTATCCACGCAACAGGAATCCTTATCCAGCTCCGTAACTCTGGGGCTGGGGCCGTGTTTTGGGATTTTTAATGGTGTTTATTTTTGGGCAGCCCTGCCCTGGCCTTGACCCCATTCCTCCCTCCCTCCATCCATCCATCCCAGAATTCTGAAGCACCGTACCAATGGCACCGGGAAGTGCCCTTCTCTCATTATCGCTCCCGTTTTCCATCCTCATCCTCCGCTTCCCGTCACGTTGGGAATTGCTCCCTGGCCATCCTGGTGGGATCCCAACACCCCCCAGATCCCAGGAATTCCAACACCACATGGTTGGGCACTCCCACATTCCCAAAATCTGCCAGAGCTCCTTGTTCTCCCTGCGTTTATCCACACAACCGGAATCCTTATCCAGCTCCCCAACTCCGGGGCTGGGGCTGTGTTTTGGGATTTTTAATGGTGTTTAGTTTTGGGCAGCCCTGCCCTGGCCTTGACCCCATCCATTCCTCCCTCCCTCCATCCATCAATCCATCCTGGAATTTCGAAGCACTGCACCAACGGCACCGGGAAGTGCCCTCCTCTAATTATGGCTCCCGTTTTCCGTCCTCATCCGCCACTTCCCGTTGTGTTGGGAATTGCTCCCCAGACATCCTGGTGGGATTCCAAATCCCCCAGATCCCAGGAATACCAACGCCATGCGATCTGGCACTCCTACGTTCCCAAAAAAATGCCAGAGCTCCTTGTTCTCCCTGCTTTTGTCCACTCAATAGGAATCCTTATCCAGTTCCATAACTCCAGGGCTGGGGCCGTGTTTTGGGATTTTTAATGGTGTTTATTTTTGGGCAGCCTTGCCCTGGCCTTGACCCCATCCATCCATCCATCCATCCATCCATCCATCCATCCATCCATCCATCCCGGCATTCCGAAGCCCCGCGCGGACGGAACCGGGAAGTTCCCTTCCCTCATCATGGCTCCCGTTTTCCGTCCTCATCCACCGCTTCCCGTTGCATTGGGAATTGCTCTCCACCCATCCTAGTGGGATCCCAAATAGCCCCAGATCCCAGGAATATCAACACCACACGCTCCAGCACTCCTACATTCCCGAAAAAATGCCAGAGCTCCTCGTTCTCCCTGAATTTATCCATGCAACAGGAATCCTTATCCAGCTCCGCGACTCCGGGGCTGGGGCCGTGTTTTGGGATTTTTAATGGTGTTTATTTTTGGTCAGCCCTGCCCTGGCCTTGACCCCATCCATCCATACATCCATCCATGCATCCATCCATCCCAGTGTCCCAAAGCACCGCACAGATGGCACCGGAAGCCTCCTCCTCTCATCATGGCTCCCGTTTTCCGTCCTCATCCGCCACTTCCCGTAGCGGCTGAGCCGTAGCACGAATCGCTCCTTGCTGGGATCCCAAACCCCCATCCCCGCTCAGGCAGATCCCAGGAATATGAACACCTCCCACATTCCCAAAAAAACACCAGAACGCGTTCTCCCAGCGTTTATCCACCGAACACGACAATCCCAACCCTGCTCCCCCGCTCCGGAGCCGTGTTTGGGGTTTTTAGCCGTGTTTGTTTTGGGCGGCCCTGCCCCGGCACTGACCCCGGCTCCGTCACGCGCCCATGGCACACGTGTGGCCCCCGGCTCTGCCATCCCGCGCTATTCCTGGCTGCCGAGCGGGAATTGGCCGGGATTAGCTCCAGACCGCCGGCAGCTGACGCCCGTTGGGAGCCTGCATCATCCTGCGCCACCTTCCTCCTCCTCCTTTTCCTCTTTTTCCTCCTTTTCCCTACTTTTCCTTCCTCTTTCTCCTCTCTCCGGCCCCACCGGGGCTCGGATCGTGGATCCTGGCATTGTGTAATCCGTTGGGATCGCTGCCCCAACCCGCGGCTCCATGACCCTTCCGCTTCTCCCTGTGCCGAGCGGGGATGGATTCATCCCCTGGCTGCCATTCCAGCACATCCCGCTGTGCCAACCATTCCAAACCCTCCGCCAACAGCCTTCGGGAATGTGGCTCCAGCCACCAGCGCGGCGGGAATTGTCCCTGACCTTCATCCGGGAGCCCATTCCCAGCACAGCCCCTTTCCCGCTGCTGATCCAAAATTCCAAACCCGTGTCCAACTCCTGCTCCAAAAATTCTGGATATTCCCGGCTTTGCAGCCAGGGAAACTCGCGGGTGCTCTTTGGAAATGGAAAATTTGGCGATGAGGTGAAGCTGGAAGGGAATTCCCCCGTTTTGGGGGTTTTGGGAAGCGCTGGGATGGGTGGGGACACCACCGTCCATGAAATCCTGAGGGTCTAGATGGGACCAGTGGGTGGGAATTCTGTTTCGGCATCGGAATCAGGTCCAAAACTCACAAAAACCACCACCAAACCCAAATCCCATTGTTTTTTCAGTAAAACGTTTAAATTAAATCCCTTTAGAGGGTGTTTGGATTGCTCTGGGAACACCCAATTCGGCTTTGTTGGGAATCAAAATTTCCATCAGAAATTCTGAAATCCCGGGATTTTATTTCTTTTTTTTGGGAGAGGGATTGTAAATCCTTAATGATAAAAATCTCGGTGAATCATTCCCTTTTTTTTCCCCCCCCATCAATCATTTAATTCCGTGCTCAGAAAATTCCAGAAGAACCTGAATATTTCGGGATCCCAAATATCCAACTCATCTATCCTGCAACAGACCCGAATTTCCTGCTCCCCTTTTTAGGAACGCTCCCCCAAAAATCCAGAATTTTTCTGGATCTCTTTCAGATTTCACTGAATCCCTCCAGCCCAGCTTCCTGCTGGGTTTTTGGGATCCCGATGCCGGAATTCGGGAATCTCCTGCGGCTGTGCCAGCCTGGCCCTGCCACCGCGGTGTCCCCGCTTAGGCCCGGCTTTATTGTTCCCCCCGGGATTAGCGGGGCCACGTGAGCCGGGTTTGCTCCAGGAACGTGCGCTGACGCAGGGAGGTAGGAACAGGATCCAGCACCTGCTGGAGGTGCCTGAATCCTGGGAAATTCCGGTGGGTCCCAGGATTTAGGATCCCCATCCGTTCCGGGTGCTTTCAGCACCCAGCTGTGACCCGATCCCGTTAAATGTGGGGTTGTTCGGGATGATGTCCCCTATTCCCGCCACCTATTCCCAAGGATTTGGCAGGATACTGTTCCCAGATCCTCTGGAATTGCCCAGATCCCTCCTGGAAGTGAGTCAGGGAAGTGCTCCAGGAAAACAGGGTGGGAGAGTTCATCCCAACCCCAAAAAATCTCCGGCAGGAGGGATGGAAGGAGGGATGGATGAAGGGATGGAGGCCCCTCAGGAAAGAACCACCGAATCCCAGAATTCCCAACTGGTTTGGATTGGGAAGGACCTTAAAGCTTTTTTTCCATGGGCGGGGACACCTCCCACTATTCCTGGTGGATCCAACCTGGCCTTGGACATCCCAGGGATCCAGGGGCAGCCCCAGCAAATCTGGGAATTCCAGCCCAGCCAGGAATTCCTGCCCAAGATCCCAACCCTGCCCTTTGGGTTGGATCCCATCACTTCTACTGTGTCCCAATCCAGAGGGAAATGGGAATCACGGAGGTTTTGGGCTCCCAGCTCTTCCCAACCTCATCTTTCCTGCTTTTTTCTTTTTCCCAGGAGAAGCAAACCCGTGGCAGCCCCAGCCCCCGTCCCCTCGTCCTGTCCCCGCTAACGAGCCGAGGTGATTAATTTTTAACGGCCTCCTCTTAATTGCCGGGCTATAAATAGACCTTCCCGGCCTTCCCTGGCCTTTCCCAGATGTTTTTGGAATCCCGGGATGCTCCGGGGGGATGTGGGGCCACTGTAGGGTGGCCCAGGAGTTGTCCCCAAGAAGGTCCTGTTGGGGACACCAGGAGAATCCCATGGATTTGCCAGCAGCCAGGAAATCATGGAATTCTGGGATCGTTTAGGTTGGAAAAACCTTTGGAAACTCCTGGATCCAGCCACTCCCCCCAGCACTGCCAAGGTCCCCAAAGTGCCACATCCACCAAAGCCACCACCCCGTCCCCAAAGTGCCACATCCACCAAGGCCACTACTGTGTCCCCAAAGTGCCACATCCATCGGGCTGGTAAATCCCCCCAGGAATGGGGATCCACCCCTGCCCTGGGCAGCTGGAAAACCTTTTCCATGTAGGAATTTTCCCCAAAATCCGGCATAAACCTTTCCTGGCACAACTTGGGACTGCCCCTTGTCCCGAGTGTCACCTCGGTGTCCTGGCCATAAGAAGGGCGGGAAAACATCGGGGTCACTTAAACCTGAGCCTGGCATTGAATTCCTGACCCCGAGAGTAAATCACTTCATCCATCCTATCCCAATCCCATCCCAATCCCATCCCAATCCCAATCCCATCCCATCCCAATCCCATCCTGTGAGGGATTTATGGCAATTCCGCCCCCTCCACTGTCCCCACCCCGGGATCCTTCTGCCTTCTCTGCCTGGGATTTTCCATCCCATAATGACACCTTTCCTTTCAGAATTCCGGCGGGTTTTCCCAGAAAAAGCCGGATCCGTGGATGCGAGCTACCCTCGGGATTTGGGATGGGTTTGGGATTCTTCCGCCCCTTCCCAGATCATCCCAAAGATCTCAGAGCTCTCCTGGGTGTCTCCACGTAAATATCTTTTGATGGAAACATTTCCCAGATTAATTAACCTCCTCGAATGTTAATCATACCCATGGATTAATTAGGGAAAGCACCGGGAGGCAGAGTGGGGACGCGGATCCCGGGAGGGAAGAGGAATTCCCTGGATGGATGGAAGCGACTTTGCCTGGGCTGGAGCGGCTCCGGAATTCCTTCCTGCTCTCCTGGCTGATCCCTCTCTCCTCTGGGTGATCCCATCCTCACTTCCAGGTGATTCCCATCTTTTCTGGGCCATTCCCATCTTCTCTGGATTATTTTCCTCCTCCTCTAAGTGATTCCCATCTTTCCTGGGTGATTCTCATTTTCCCCTGGGCAATCCCACCTCTCCCTGGATGATCCCACCCTCACTCCTGGATGATTCCCAACTTTTTTTTGGGTGATGCCTGCTCTCCTGTGGGTGATTCCCATCTCGCCTGGGTGATCCCTGCTCTCCCTGGCCGAACCCACCCTCATTCCTGGGTGATTCCCATCTTCCCTGGATTATTTTCCTTCTCCTCTAAGTGATCTCTGCTCTCCCTGGATGATCCCACCCTCACTTCCAGGAAATTCCCCTCATTTCTGAGTGATTCCCATCATTTCTGGGTGATCCCATCCTTACTCCTGGGTGATTCCCATCTTCTGTGGATGACTTTCCCTCTTCTCTAAGTGATTCCCATCTTCCCTGGGTGATTCCCATTTTCCCCTGGGTAATCCCAGCTCTTTCTGGATGATCCTACCCTCACTCCTGGGTGATTCCTGTCTTTTTTTTGGGTGATCCCTCCTCTCCCCTGGGTGATTCCTAAGTTTTCTGGGTGATCCCTGCTCTCCCTAGATGATCCCATGCTCACTTCCAGGTGGTTCCCATCATTTCTGGGTGATCCCATCCTCACTCCTGGGTGATTCCCATCTTCCCCAGATGATTTTCCTTCTCCTCTAAGTGATTCCCATCTTTCCTGGGTGATTCCCATTTTCCTCTGGGCAATCCCACCTCTCCCTGGATGATCCCACCCTCACTCCTGGGTGATTCCCAACTTTTTTTTGGGTGATCCCTGCTCTCCTGTGGGTGATTCCCATCTCGCCTGGGTGATCCCTGCTCTCCCTGGCTGAACCCACTCTCATTCCTGGGTGATTCCCATCTTCCCTGGATTATTTTCCTTCTCCTCTAAGTGATCTCTGCTCTCCCTGGATGATCCCACCCTCACTTCCAGGAAATTCCCCTCATTTCCGAGTGATTCCCATCATTTCTGGGTGATCCCATCCTCACTCCTGGGTGATTCCCATCTTCTGTGGATGACTTTCCCTCTTCTCTAAATGATTCCCATCTTCCCTGGGTGATTCCCATTTTCCCCTGGGCAATCCCAGCTCTCCCTGGATGATCCCACCCTCACTCCTGGATGATTCCCAACTTTTTTTTGGGTGATGCCTGCTCTCCTGTGGGTGATTCCCATCTTGCCTGGGTGATCCCTGCTCTCCCTGGCCGAACCCACCCTCATTCCTGGGTGATTCCCATCTTCCCTGGATTATTTTCCTTCTCCTCTAAGTGATCTCTGCTCTCCCTGGATGATCCCACCCTCACTTCCAGGAAATTCCCCTCATTTCTGAGTGATTCCCATCATTTCTGGGTGATCCCATCCTCACTCCTGGGTGATTCCCATCTTCTGTGGATGACTTTCCCTCTTCTCTAAATGATTCCCATCTTCCCTGGGTGATTCCCATTTCCCCCTGGGTAATCCCAGCTCTTTCTGGATGATCCCATCCTCACTCCTGGGTGATTCCTGTCTTTTTTTGGGGTGATCCCTCCTCTCCCCTGGGTGATTCCTAAGTTTTCTGGGTGATCCCTGCTCTCCCTAGATGATCCCATGCTCACTTCCAGGTGGTTCCCATCATTTCTGGGTGATCCCATCCTCACTCCTGGGTGATTCCCATCTTCCCCAGATGATTTTCCTTCTCCTCTAAGTGATTCCCATCTTTCCTGGGTGATTCCCATCTCGCCTGGGCGATCACACCTCTCCCTGGATGATCCCACCCTCACTCCTGGATGATTCCCATCATTTCTGGGTGATTCCTATCTTCCCTGGGCAATTCCCATCTTCCCCGGATGATTTTCCTTCTCCTCTAAGTGATCCCTGCTCTCCCTGGGTGATCCCACCCTCACTTCCAGGTGATTCCCATAATTTCTGGGCTGATCCCCCTCTTCCCTGAGTGATTTTCCCTCTCCCCTGGGTGATCCCTGCTCTCTCCTGGATGACCCTACCCTCACTCCTGGATGATTCCCATCATTTCTGGGTGATCCCATCCTCACTCCTGGGTGATTCCCATCTTTTTTTGGGTGATCCCTGCTCTCCTCTGGGTGATTTCCTTTCTCCCAGCCTGATCCCCCACTCCTGGAGCAGAACTCTGAGCCATAAAAATCCCAAATCCCGCGCTCCTCAACCCATCCTGCCTCCAACTCTGCCAAACAGAAGCATCAACTCCCAGCAAAGTAAAATCAGAGCCTAAATCCCCTTTTTTCTTTTTCTTTTTTCTTTTTTCTTTTTTCTTTTTTTTTCTTTTTTCTTTTTCTTTTTCTTTTTCTTTTTTTTTTTCTTTTTTCTTTTTTCCTTTTTCTTTTTTCTTTTTCTTTTTCTTTTTCTTTTTTTTTTTTCTTTTTCTTTTTTTTTTTTTTTCTTTTCTTTTTCTTTTTCTTTTTTTTTTCTTTTTCTTTTTTTTTTTTTTTTCTTTTTCTTTTTCTTCCTTCTTCTTCTTCTTCTTCTTCTTCCTTTTCCTTTTCTTTCTTCTTCTTTTCTTCTTTTTCTTTTTTCTTCTTCTCTTCTTTCTTTTCTTCTTCTTTTTCTTTTCTTTTTCTCTTCTTCTTCTTCTTTTCTTCTTTTCCTTTTCTTTCTTCTTTTTCCTTCTTCTTCTTCTTCTTTTTTCTTCTTCTTTTTCTTTTTCTTTCTTTCTTCTTTCTTCTTTCTTCTTTCTTCTTCTTTCTTCTTTCTTCTTTCTTTCTTTCTTCTTTCTTCTTCTTTTCTTTCTTCTTTCTTCTTTCTTCTTTCTTCTTTCTTCTTTCTTCTTCTTCCTTTCCCTTTTCTTTTTCTCTTTTTCCCCCCCTGTTTTCAGCAGGATTTCTGCGAGTTCCCAGCCCGGCTCCCGGGAATGCGGCATTCCAGCTGCGATCACACCGCGTCTCTTCCCATCTCGTCACATTCCCTCCTCGCCGGGATGAATCATCCTTCCCCCCTCTCTCCCCTCCCTTTCTCAAACATCCACAGGCACAAAAAAAAAAAAAAAAAAAAAAAAAAAAGAAAAAAAAAAAGAAAAGAAAAAAAAAGAAAAAGAAAAAAAATCCCAGCCCTGGTGGCCCCTTTTCCTTCAGGGTTCCCAGCACATCCACAGGGAAAAGTCAGGAGCAGCTTCCTGGTCTTGGAATCAAAATTCAGCCCAGGGAGGGGCTGGAAAAAAAAATCTGTCCCTTGTCCAGCAACCACGCGGACATTCCCGGCATGGTTTTTCCGCTATTCCCATCTTGGACCATGGTTGTGGAGACAGCTTTGGGACAAACGCTGAGGTCTGTGATGGATGCCCCCCAAGGTGGCGTGGTGGTTCCACGTCCAAAATGTCCTAGGCAAAGGGTCAAGGTAGTTGGGACGAGTCTGAGCAAGCTGGGATAGGGAAAGGCGGCCGCTGGATAGCTTGAGTGTTCCTAACCCGTTCCATGATCCCGTGAAAAGTGGGAGAAGATGGACGGTGTACATGCGAGTGACAAGAGGTGGGACCATGTGGGATTGGATATGTGGGGTCTGCTCCTGCTTTCCTGCCACCCCAAATACCAGCCGAGATGGAAATTAGCCCCTGCATCTCTGTCCCCATCGCCGTCCATGGAGATGGAAGGATTTTCCTGGATTTTCCTGTGCTGGGGAATCCAGCGAGGTGGATGGGTACTCTGGTTGGGCCCTCTGATGGTGGTCGTGCGTTTTGGCTTAGAAATTCGCGTTTAAATAGAGGTCACCATTAAATAAAAAATATTACAATGTATTTATATTATAAATATAATAATAGAAAAAATAATAACTACAAGACCAATAATAAAATAAAATGTAAATGTAAATGTAAATCAAAATAAATATAGAAATTATAAATATTTCTGCACCGTTCCACCCTTCCCTGCGGATCTTTTCTCAATGATCACCTATCCCATCGATCTCTAACAGAAAAAATTCCAATTTTTCCAGCCCTTTATGGAACAAGACCATCCCAGCCTGCCCGGCTCCGAGATGTGGATTTGGGTCTGGGAGATCCTGCTGCTCTGAGGGGAGAAATCCGGCATTCCGCCGCGAATTTTTCTTGGAATAGTGAAAATTTTGGCCCAAAGGGAGGGGGAGGATTTGGGTTGGATTCAGCCGTCTGTGGTCAGGAGAAAAAGTGCTTTGGGTTTCCTTTCCCGAGGTCTGGTGTCACCTCCACAGGGCTGGCAGTGACACGTGGCTTGTTGTGCACACTGTGAACAGCTTTGTCCCCTGGTGACAAGTTGCCCTTTCCTGGTATCCCTCTTCCTGTGTTTTATCCCTGTTCCTGGGATCCGTCTTTTTGGCGTTTCCTCTCCCAGGATTCTCTTCTCGGTCCTTGGTCACCCCAATGTGCCAGGTGTTCAGTGGACTTGGCCCTTGTCACATCTTGCAGGAAACACTGCCCCACCGTGAGGGGTTCCCTTTTCCCAGATCCCTCTTCCTGGTGTCCGCTCTTCCCGGCATTTCTCTTCCTGAAATCCCAGTTGTCCACCCCCATGAGCGGCTGGTCACGGGTGGCTTGGCTGTGGTCACACTGCGGGGGACACTTTGTTACCCCTGTGACAGCTCCCTTTTCCCAGTGTCCCTCTCTTGGTCCTCTTCCGCGATTTTCTGCTTCCCAAGGTTTCCATGTCAGCCCTCCAAGGTGTCAGGATAAGGTCACAGGTGAGCTTGGCTGTTGTCACACTGCGGAGACACTTTGGTCCCCTAGTGACAGGTTCCCCTTCCTGCTATTGTCCGTTCCCTCGCTCTTCCCAGAGGTCCCTCTCTTGGATTTCTCTTCCTGGGGTTCCTTGTTTTCCAGGGATTTCTTCTTCCAATATGTCCCACTGTCAACCCTCCCACAAGACTGGCGAGTGAACACGCGTGGGGGCTTGGCCGTGTTTGTGTCACACGGTGTGGGGACGCTTTGTTCCTTCCTGGTCTACAGGTTCCCTTTTCCCAGGTAGGGTCCCTCTTTGTTCCAGTGTTCCCTCTTGCCCGGATTGCTTTCCCGAGTCTTGGTACTGTCACCTGCACAGAGCTAGGGTGTGACAGGCGGGCTTGCCCATTGTCCTGCAAGGACGAGCCTGTAGTCTGTTGTCACCTGGCAGGATCCTTCTTCCCAATTCCCTCTCCCAAACCCCCAGCCTTCCCAAACCCACTTCCCAAATCCCCTCTAAAATCCCAAGTCCCCCTTCCCAAAATCCCCCTTCCAAAGACCCCCATTCCCAAAATCTTCACTTCCCAAATCCCCCTTCCCAATAATCCCTTCCCGAATCCACTTCCAAATCGCCTTCCCAAATCTCCCCTTTCCCAAATTCTCCACTTCCTCAATTTCCCCCTTCCCAACATTTCCTTCTTCCCAAACCCACTTTCCCAATCCCTCTTCCCAAATCCCCTTTTCCCAAATGCCCCTTTTTTTCCAAATTCCTCTTTTCAGAATCTCCCCTTGCCCAAATCCCCCTTCCCTAAGTCCCAAACTTCTCAACCCCCCCCCACCCCCTCAGCCCCTCCCAAATTATCAAATTCCCCAAATCCCCCTGCCAATCCCATCCAAATCCACCAAATCCAAATCTCTCCCAAATTCCCCCTCTCAATGCCCCTGTCCCAAATCCCAAATGGTCTGCCCAACCCCCGTCTCAAACCCCCCTGCCCAAAGTCCCCTTCCCAATCCCATCCAGAGGGCCCGGTGCCGAGGGGTCTGTCAGCGACAACGTGGGTGTCCCCTGTGGGCGCAGCGGATGGGCCCGGCAGGTGCAGGGGTCAGGACGGCAGGCCGTCCTAGGGATTGGAAAATCCCATGTCCCTGCCCGCTCCTCCACCCTGGTGTGAGAAAAGTCCCACCCTGGGCGGGCGCTGGTCGCTCTCGCGCGGCGCTGGCCCCTTCCCCGCCCGCGCCCGTGTGCGCCGTTAAATTGCCTGGCCCACCGAAAATCCGTTCTGCGCACCGGCGCTCCCCGCAGCCGTCCGGTCCAGAAACCTTCCAGCACCCCAAACCCAAATCTCGCGTTGCCTCGTCCCAGGGATGGTGTTCACACATCAGGCAATCGCCCTGTGCGTCCCGGTGCACGGCCAGGATGTCCGAGGAATGCCAAGAGATAACAGGTGCCAATCGGCCCGTGGGCGGATCCCACCTGGATCTGCCTGGGAGGAGGAAAAGGTCACCGCCAGCCTCCTGAGCCCCACCAGCGCCTCCAATGGGAGTTAATCCAAAGTGTCCAGGAAGTCCAGGATGGGGGGGTGATGCATGCCTGGAGCAGAAATAGGGGATGTCAGGGCGCATACTCCTGCGCTATGATATGGGAAGTATGAGACTGAAGGATGTATGGAGAGTATTAGTGAGAATATGAAATGAGGTGAGGTGATGAGTGAAGTGAGTGGAGGAGGGTAGTATGAGGTGAAATGGTGAGTAGGATGGAAAGGAGGATGTAATAGTGGAC
>JAJEOU010000139.1:0-13411 GCA_021534815.1 Acrocephalus arundinaceus
ACTGTCACCACCAAGTCCGGTCCTGGGAAATCTACCACCATCTGCCCGTGTGCCCAGGAATTCTGAGCTCGCCTCCCCCTGCCCTGCTGGAGCTGGGCCGGCCCTGTCCCGCTGCTGCTGCCTCTTTGGAACTGCTTGAGGCTTTTGGCTACGCTGTCCCTGCCTGCCCTGCCCTCCCTGCCCTCCCTGCCCTGCCCTGCCTGCCTGCCTGCCCTGCCCTGCCCTCCCTGCCCTGCCCTGCCCTGCCCTGCCCTGCGGGACATCCCTGCCGTTCCAGCTGCCAACAAAGCTTCTGATATATCCCATCCACCAGCCCGGGATTTTCCACCCTTCCAGCTTAGTGCTCTCATGATGGAGGACGTTTCTGAATATAAAAAGACAAGATTTTAGAAGCAGCTTCTGGTGATTTTGTAGAAGTAAAGAAACAGCTTGTACTGAGAACACATAGAAGATGAGCTATTAAGCTTGGTTGTTAGGTAGTTACTAAGTAGAAGTCATATAGGTAAGATGTATAATGTTAAAACTCAGCAAAGTGGGCCTAGGTATTTGTCAAAATGATAAAGCAGAACTTTGGCTTTAATCAAGCAAAATCAAGCTCCTAATCTTTGGCAAGAGCAAAGTGACCTGAAAAATAGCCAAACCTCCACTGTGCCTGCCCAGAAGAAGATCAACCTGAGGAAGACGTTGGCCTTCCTCCCAAGACCCCAACTCACAACCACCAAGAGGCGTGACAGCTAATTAGAATACAAAGTGAAGTGAGGAATGGGCGGGTGAGGAGTGTAGGTTGTGGGATCAATGTGTATTTAAACCTGGACCTTGTCTTGACCAGGTACGCACGGTTTGGAGGAGATATCCCCCCGTGTGTCCCAGCTGGAAATAAAACATACCTGCTTTACAATTTCTAATTGTAAAGTCCTTATTCTACGCTTCACTCAGAGTCCTGCAGGGGCACCGAGATCAGGCTGCCCTGGGCTTTGTGAAGCAAAGCCCCTCGAGGTTCCTGGTTCTCTTTTGTTGTTAATGCTGAGTTGTTGTTGTTTGTTTGCCTTGTCATACATACTAGTAAAGAACTGTTGTTCCTATCCCCATACTTCCTGAGAGCCCTTTAATTTTCTAAATATAATGATTTGGAGGAGGGGGTTTGAATTCTCCATTCCAAGGGAGGCCCTGCCCCTCCCTAGCAGATCCCTGTCTTTCCACCAAGACAGATTTTGGTGCCCAATGTGGGCTGAGGGCACTGAGAAAAGAAGGGTGAAAAAAGGAATAATGGTTCTTGAGTCACCTAATATTTTCTTTTTGTGTGTGCTGGATATAGAAACCTCATTAGGTAACACCATGGTCTAGCTTACCCTGGTTTGGGTGGCATGGCTGTATTTCTCCCATTTGCAGGCCCTTATCTAAACATGGGCCCTATAACTGAGGCTACTGTGGCTGTTATCCAGTTTGTTTTATGGGTTAAAAGGTGAGGAATTCATGGATTTTAACTTCCTTGGAAGGCAGGCACATGGATACATGGCTATCACACATTAAGTGTATGTTTTTGGGGTTACTTTAAGAATGGTACTTTCTGTGAGGAAATGCCAGTGGGGAAGTTTTCTCCCAGCCCTTCAACCACTTCTTTGTGCCTACCCACCAGCTTTTGAAGGGTTTCAATTTCCTCTAGATACTAACCAAGTGTTGCTGATAGTCCTAGTCTATTTAGCTTTCAGAATAAGGTGAGGTCAACTTGGAGCACTGCAAGGACTGGGATTCTGCCATGGAGCCTGACACTGCCCCACAGAACAGGGATGCTGCCCCACTGCTTGACCCTGCCCACAGCCCACCTCAGAAATGAACCACCCAGATTGGGTGGGGGTTCTGGTGAAGGAGATAGGCCAGATGTTCAAGGAGCACATTTCCCCAGGTGCCTCATTAGCCCCACTGGTGGGAAACTCCCTGCCCTGAAAAGGGAGAGTCTGATGGTGCAGCAGTGGAACCCACAGACGTTACAACCGCCGGTTCCAGCTGAACCACAGGGGCAGTCACAGCCAGCAGCAGTGACCCTGTGGAAAGAAGTAAGATGAAATCAGAGCACCCAGGTAATAAGGATAAGAAAGGAGGGCCCTCACAACCTCAGGGGAGCCAGAGGTTGAGATCATCACGAGTCCCTGACGTATGAAAGTCCGTAATCTGCAAAAAGATATTCCACAATGGGGACATGAGGCTTATACAGCCTGGTTACTTTGAGTCTGGGACCTTATGGGTACAGGTGTGTAACTGGATAGTGGTGAGGCAAGGAATTTGGGACCCTTGACCCAGGACTCAGGTGTGAATCAGGTATTTGCAATAGAGCCAGGCCCCTTTCCCTCTGGGAGCAGCTTTAATGAGTGTAAGGGAGAGGTTTGTCCACAGAGACAGAATGCAGGAGCACCATCATAAAATGTGCTGGAAGACCCTTGAAGAAGGGATCCAACAGCTGAGGGAAGTGGCAATATTAGAGGTACTCTTTGGGAGGGGTGGAAGCATGATAATGACCCTGACAAGGTCAGGTGCAGGGCAGATGCTGTGGAATCTGGAACTAAGGGCCATCTCAATACACCACCTTCATTGCATCAATGAATGCCAAGGACAACTGAGAGACAGTGGGTTCTGTCACCAGCAAGCTCAGAAATTATGAGAGTGTGATCAATGGCCGATGCAGGCTCAGGTCTTGCTGTGATTAAGGAACTCAAAGAGGAGATGAGGGAGGTGAGGAAGAGTGAGGAGGAGATGAGGAGGAACAGTTCCCATATGGCACGGTGCAAGTTACAGCCCCAGAGTCAGAGCCCAATGCCCCCAGCTCAAAAGAGAGGGTACACCCCAAGAGCTGACCTGTGTATTTTTTGTGTTACCATAGGGAAGACGGGAAGGTGGGATGGGAAACCCACTTCTGTCCTGGCAGCACGGGTGTGTGAGCTCAAGAGGAAACACTCACCGAGGGGGTCCACTAAAATGAAGTAGCCTCACCTCCCATGACCGAGCCACCAGGTATTATAGAAGTGAAGATGATATGTCAGATCCCCTTGAAGGAACCTCTACAATGTATGCCCAGGAAGGGAATAATAACCAGTGCTAGAGGGCCCTGCCTCTAGCCAGGAAGAGGCACGGGAAAACCGAGTCTTTTGGACTGTGTGGATTCGATGGCCTGGCACATCAGAGCCACAGAAATATGAAGCTTTGGTAGATACTGGTGCACAGTGTACCCTGATGCCATCGGGACATGTGGGCAGAACCCATTTCCATTGCTGGAGTGACAGGGGGATCACAGCAACTGACTCTGGTGGAAGCCGGGTGAGCCTGACCAGGAAGGAGTGGCAGAAACATCTGATTGCAACCGGCCCAAAGGCCCCGTGTATCCTGGGCATTGACTTCCTCCGGAATGGGTATTACAAAGACCCTAAGGGACTCAGATGGGCTTTTGGAATAGCTGCTGTGGAGGCAGAGGCATCAAGAAATTGAACACCTTGCTGGACTGTCAGAGAACCCATCTGCAGTAGGACACCTGAAGGTAGAAGAACAACAAGTACCAGTTGCCACCTCGACGGTGCACCGCCGGCAGTATCGGACCAATCGAGATGCCGTGATCCCCACAGATGCCGGGAGCTGGAGAGCCAAGGTGGTCAGCAAAACCCACTCACCCTTCAACAGCCCCATCTGGCCTGTGCGCAAGTCTGATGGAGAATGGAGACTGACTGTGGACTATCGTGCATTGAATGAGGTGACACCACCGCTGAGCGCTGCTGTGCCGGACATGCTGGAACTCCAGTACGAGCTGGAGTCCAAGGCAGCGAAGTGGTACGCCACTATTGACATTGCTAATGCATTTTTCTCCATTCCTCTGGCTGCAGAGTGCAGGCCTCAGTTTGCGTTCACATGGAGGGGCGTGCAGTACACCTGGAACCGACTGCCCCAGGGGTGGAAGCACAGTCCCACCATCTGCCATGGACTGATCCAGGCTGCACTGGAAAAGGGAGAGGCTCCAGAACATCTGCAGTATATGACATCATTGTGTGGGGGAACACAGCAATGGAAGTGTTTGAGAAAGAGAAGATCATCCAGATTCTCCTGGAAGCCGGCTTTGCCATCAAGAAGAGCAAGGTCAAGGGACCTGCCCGAGAGATCCAGTTCTTAGGGTAAAGTGGCAAGATGGACGTCGCCAGATACCCACAGAGGTAATCAACAAGATCACTGCAATGTCTCCACCACCAGCAAGAAGGAAACACAAGCTTTCCTAGGTGCCATAGCTTTTAGAGAATGCACATTCCCCAGTACGCCAGATCATGAGTCCTCTCTACCTGGTTACCCACTAGAAGAATGATTTCCACTGGAGCCCTGAAAGCAGCAAGCCTTTGCCCAGCTCAGCAGGAGATCACTCATGCGGTAGCCTTGGCCCAGTGAGGACAAGACCAGATGTGAAGAATGTGCTCTACTCAGCAGCCGGGAACAATGGCCTGTCCTGGAGCCTATGGCAGAAGGTGCCTGGTGAGACTCGAGGCCGACCACTGGGATTTGGAGCCGAGCTACAGGGGTCTGAAGCAACTACACTCCCACAGAGAAGGAAATCTTGGCTGCCTATGAAGGAGTTCAAGCCGCCTCGGAGGTGATTGGCACAGAGGCGCACTCCTCCTGGCACCCCGACTGCCTGTGCTGGGGTGGATGTTTAAAGAAAGTTCCCTCTACCCACCATGCCACCGACGCCACATAGAGCAAATAGATTGCCCTCATCACACAGCGCGCCCGTATTAGAAACCCAAACCGTCCTGAGATTTTAGAAGTTATTACCAACTGGCCAGAAGGTGAAAGCTTTTAGTCTCATAGATGAAGAGGAGCAAGAACAAGTGACATGGGCTGAAGAAGCACCACCGTACAACCAATGCCAGTGGAAGAGACACAGTACGCTCTTTTCACTGATAGTTCCTGTCGCATTGTAAGCATGAACCAGAAATAGAAGGCAGCTGTATAGAGCCTCACAAGACAAGTTGCACAAGCCACTGAAAGGAAGGTAGATCGAGTCAACTTGCTGAACTCAAAGCCATTCAGTTAGCCCTAGACATTGCTGAAAGAGAGAAGTGGCCAAGCTCTACTCTACACTGATTCGTAGATAGTAGCCAATGCTCTGTAGGGTTGGCTAGAAAGGTGGAAAAGGCCAACTGGCAACGTCGGGGAAAACCAATCTGGGCTGCTGATGAGTAGAAAGACACTGCCACTCAGGTAGAGAAGCTACCTGTGAAAGTCCGCCATGTAGATGCCCATGTCCCCAAGAGCAGAGCTAATGAAGAACACTGAAACAACGAGCAAGTAGATCAGGCTGCCAAGATAGAAGAGTCAATGATAGACTTAGACCGGCAGCACAAGGGAGAGCTGTTTCTAGCTCGATGGGCCCATGATGCTTCAGGACATCAAGGCAGAGATGCACCTATAAGTGGGCACGAGACCGAGGGGTGGATCTAACCATGGACAGTATCTCCCAGGTTATCCATGACTGTGAGCATGTGCTGCATCAACAAGCCAAGCGGGTGAAGCCCCTATGGTATAAGAGACAGTAGTCTAAATATAAGTATAGAGAAGCCTAGCAGATTGACTACATCACCCTTCCCCAGACCCGCCAAGGCAAGCGCTACGTGCTGACCATGGTAGAAGCCACCACTGGATGGCTGGAGACCTACCCTGTGCCCCATGCTACTGCCCGGAATACCATCCTGGGCCTTGAAAAACAAGTTCTTTAGAGACATGGCACCCCTGAGAGAATTGAGTCGGACAATGAGACCCATTTCAAGAACAGCCTTGTAAACACCTGGGCTAGAGAACATGGCATCGAATGGATATATCACATCCCTTATCATGCACCAGCTGCCAGGAAAGTTGAACGATGCAATGGCCTGCTTAAAACCACCTTGAAGGCACTGGGTGGGGGGTCTTTCAAGAACTGGGAGATTAATTTAGCAAAGGCCACATGGTTAGTGAACACCAGAGGTTCCACCAACCGAGCAAGCCCTGCCCAGTCTGAGCCCCTGAGAACAATGGATGGGGATAAGGTTCCAGTAGTACACATGAGAGGTATGCTGGGAAAAACTGTTTGGGTTAACTCTGCCTCCAGCAAAGACAATTCCATCCGTGGGGTTGTCTTTGCTCAGGGACCAGGTTGCACTTAGTGGGTAATGCAAAAAGATGGACAAACCTGATACATACCTCAAGGAGACCTTGTTTTAGGGTGAACTACCCATGCCACTGTATCCGTACCCACATCTGCATGTATATATGAATATAATTAAGGTAGTGCATGAATGTATATAGTTTAGAGATTTAAATTCAATGTAATATGTTGGTATGGGAAAAAATTCGGGGGTGGATTAATGTTGGGGGTTAGGCTTGTTTCTTTTTCACCTATAGAATTTTTTCCCAAGGGTTGCAAGGCAACTGATTGCCGGGTACTTATGAGTGCTCAGGTGAAAAAAAAGCATAGAAGCTGGCACTTGGCTACACCCTTTGTCTCCGGGAGTTTCCCCCCGAGGGGTGGTGGGGGGAGAGAATGACGGGGCTGGGAGGGGCAGCTTCACTTTTTGGGGTGGTCTGCGTCGGGAGCGGACGGGGGCTGCCGTTGCTGTGTGAGTTTCTCACGGCACCACCGGGATCTGATCCTGGAGAGAGAGAGCTACCATCATCTGCTCGTGTGCCCAGATCCGGATTCCTCTTTTTGCTGCCCTGCTGGAGCTGCCTCGGCTGGGCATCCTGTCCCACTGCCTCGGCGCTGTTTTGGAGCTGCACTGCACCGCGGGCCCGCACTGGCCTCCCTGCCAGGCCCCTTTGCCTTCTAGTGGACTACTGACGGAGCTCTGAACTTCATCTGATCCACCAGCCCGGGATTTCCCACCGTTCCAGCTTGGTACTTTTCTTCGGAGTCCCCCAGAGACCAGACTGCCCCGGGTTTTGTGGGACCAAGCTCCACCAGGTCCCTGGTTCTGTTTTTCGCTATTAATTGCTGTAGTTGTTGTTGTTTGTTTGCCTTGTTATACCTATTAGTAAAGAACTGTTATTCCTATCCCCATATCTCTGCCTGACAGCTGTTTTAATTTTCTAAATTATAATAATTTGAGGGAAGGGGATTTGAATTATCCATTCCAAGAGAGGCCTTGCCTCTCTTTAGCAGATACTGTCTTCTTTCAAAACTAAGACACTATCCCAATATCCAGCTTAGCTCCCACTGCCATCCCGGTGTCTGTGGCTCCATCCGGCCCTGCTCGCTGTCCCAGCGCTCCCAGGGGGTCCCATCCACGTCCCACAATCAAGGACTGGGGGACCCCCGGGCTGGGCTCTGACAGCGCCACTTCCAGGGACTGCAGGGAGTGGAGAACTGGGGGGACACAGAAATTTGGGGTACCTGGGGGGCTGAAAGTTGGAGTTTGGGGATCCAGGGGTGTCAGCAGTTCAAGGAGAGGGGAGACATGAAGAACTGGGACAGCTGGGGAGGAGGTTCAGGGGCTCGGAGTCAAGGAAAGGGAGTGCAGGGACTGGGAGAGGTGGGATGGGGTGTCCAGGGAATCCTGTGCCCAGGAAAGGGGGTGCCAGTGATGCCTTGAGAAGGCTGACCTGGAACAGAGACCAGACAGAGCTAAAAGAATAGAGTAGGTATTTATTAAAAGGCCTTCAAAGGATACACCTTGGGCAGAACAAGAGCCTGGCCAGGGCTACAGCCAAGATGAACCCAAAATGGTCACAAAATGGATGACCCCTCAGGAGGTTTCACACTTGTTCAAGTTTTTGGTCCATTTGCATATCATATCATTAATAGTCCAATTCCAGCTTCAGGTTATGAAGTCCCATCCTCCTTGTTTGCTTTCTTGAGTTCCCTGTGGTTTCCTCTTTGGGCCTGAGGCTTGTAAGGGTTGTCCTTGGTCTCAAGCTGGAAAAGGATTGTTTTGTTTACCTACCCTGTGAAGAGAACTTACTAACACTTAATAGGAAGCTCAGAGTTACACACCAAGGCAGCTCAGAATGTGAAAAATACGAAAGCTGAAACTTAAGGCATAACCAGGGGTCCCAGGGTCAGGGAAGAGGGTGGGTCTGGGGGCTGGGAGAGGCAGGGTGGCCGGGAAAAGGTTGTGTTGGTGCCGGATCAGGGGGTGCAGGGGGGTCTCAGTGCCAGCAAAGGGGTAAAAGGGAATCTCGGTTCTCAGGGATGGGGGTTCAGGGGGGTCTCAGGGTCAGGGAAATGGGACACCCACTCTAATCCCAGTATGATGCCAGGCACTCCCAGGATGATTCCAGTGGCCTCCACTGTGATCCCAGTTGCTCCCTGTCAATCCCAGTATGACTCCAGTAGCCTCCAGGATGATCCCCATGATTCCCAGTTAATCCAAGTATATCCCAGTCACACCCAGCAAGTTTCCAGTCATTCCCAGTTCCTCCGAGCATAATTTCAGCACGATTTCAGCATGATTCCAGTCACTCACAGCCACTCACAATCAATCCCAGTAGGATTCCAGTCACCCTCAATGTGATCCCAGTCTCACCCAGCAAGGACCCAGCTGCTCCCACTGGGATCCCAGTATGATCTGAGTTGCTGCCACAATAGTTCCAGTTGTTCCCAGTTCCTCCCAGTATGATCCCACTTGTCCCTAGAATAGTCCGAGTCCATCTCAGCATGGTCCCTCTCACTCTCAGTTTTCCCCAGCATGGTTCCATTCCTCCCAGTACAGTTACAGACACTCCCAGTATATCCAGTTGCCCCAATAAGGTTCCGGTTACCTAAGAATGATCCCAGTCTTTCCCAGTTGCTCTCAGAATGATTCCAGTTACCCTTGTGGTGATCTCATTCTTCTCAGCACGGTTGCAGTGCTTTCCAAGGGTATCCTTCCAGCTGATCCCAGTTGCTCCCAATGTGTCCACATTTTCTTCCCAACATGGGCCCAGTAGCTCCCCGTAACCCCAGTCAGGATCCATTCACACCCACTGTAATCCCAGTGGCTCCCAGGGATGATCCCAGCTGCACCCAGTTATCTCCAGTTTGGTTCCAGTCACCCCCAGTATGACCCCAGTCACTTCCAGATACTCCCAATATGATCCCAGTCATGCCCAGAGTGATTCCCTTTCACTCCCAGTGTGGATCCAGTTGCTCCCAGTCACTTCCAGTGTGGTTCGAGTCACGGCCAGCACCTTTCCAGTCACTCCCAGTCTGGTTCCAGTAGGATCCCAGTATGACCCCTGCATGGTCTCAGCTGCTCCCATTATAATCCAGCATGGTTCCAATTGCTTCCATTTACCCCCACTGTGGTTTTCATCTCTCCCAGTGTATCCCAGTTGTTGCCAGCATGTTCCCAGTAACACTCAGTTGTCCTCAGTTGCTTCCAGCCTGATCCCATTTGCTCACAGCCACTCCCAATGACCCTCAGTGCAGTCTCAGTGTCTGCCAGTATGGTCCAGTATGATCCCAGTCCCCCCAGCATGGGCCCAGCTGTTCCAACTGTGATCCCAGTGGGATCCCAGTTGTCCCCTGCATGGTCCCAGTTGCTCCTTGTTCCTCCCAGTGTGTTTCCAGCTGCTCCCAGTTGCCCCTAGCCTAGTCCCAGTCACTCCACAGATGATCCCAGTACTTCCCAGCATAGTCCCAGTCGTGCCCAGTTGCTCACAGTGTAGACCAGTCACTCCAACCTGCTCACAGCAGTTCCCAGCATGGTCCCACTTCTCCCCAGTGTGCCAGTTTGAACACAAAACAAACAGGAGATCCTAAGTAAGAACTGTTCCATGACCCATTTCTCATAACTCTGGGGGGATATCTTCTGTTAATGGGCCAGCTGTTCAAACCAGGTGGGGCAGTGTTCTTTATCTCTTCCACCACCCACACTCCCTCCAGGGAGATATCTTCTGTTAATGGGCCATTGAGTCTCACTGCATGACTGATCAAATTCCATCATCCCATTGTGAGATGCTCCACCCAGGGGGAGGAGCCAAGCATTCCTACCTGGATATAATCTGAGATTTCACACACCAGAAGCAGCCTGTTTCCACTGGATTCCCAGAGGAACACCAGACCCATCTACACCAGCACTGGACCTTCAGGAGAATCTACTCCCTTCTACAGGATCATTGCTTCAACAAAACCACATCTGTGACTCCAGGAGGACTGCAGCCACGATTTGATTGCACTGCTACCAACACCCTGCCTAACTGGGTATCAGGTATTCTGACTCTGTCAGCGTTTCTGTTTTTTACTACTGCATTTTTAGTTTAATTTTCTTACTAAAGAACTGTTATTCCCATATCTTTGCAATGAAAGCCCGCTTCTATCAAAATTATAGGAGGGGGTTTTGTTTTCCCTTTCAAGGGATGCTCCTGCCTTCCTTAGCAGACACCTGTCTTTCCAACCCAAGACAGGAAGCTTGGCCCGGATATCTTGGGGGGTCCCTGAGTTGGGTTTTTCTTGGGGGGGAGATATTTGAAAAATGAAGAACTGCAAAGTTGAATGGAAAATGCCCCCTGGGGGGACATTGTGGGGTCCCTGTGGCAGCTGCTGGCAGAGGCAGCCGGGTGGAGCAAAGCCCTGTGTGCCCCAGCACCCCAAAATGGGGAGCCCAGAGAGGGGGGCAGTGCCACAATTCATGGAACCCTCAAAAGCCTGGAGAGGGTCAAGGGGGACTCCTTGGACCCCCTGCACCCCAAAGCACTGAATAAGGGGAGAAGGGACCCCTGGGACCCAAAATCCCCCAGCAGCCCTAAGTGGGGAGGGGGAAAGGGAGGAACTTTTCAGGTGTCAAAGGGTCCCAGCAGCCCTGGGGAGGGTGGGGACTGAGTAGGCGTGGTACCCCCAATACAGTGTGACACCTCGCAGCTGGGAGAGAGGGGAACATCCTGAACACAAAATGGGAGAGACTAGAGATAGGGAACTCCTAGGAGGCATTTTCACGGCTGAATCTTGGTGTTTGAGAGGTTTTCATGGACCCCAGATGCCAGGTGACTTCTAGAGATGGACTTAAGCAGAGGGACATTCAGACTCAATGTGCATATCCCTTGTTTTTCCTAAAACCAGGATTTCCCATTCCCAAACCTTGGCCAGATGGAGGTGGAAGCTGTGAGGAAGAGGAAGATGCCCTGGGACAGCCAGGCAGGTGAGGAGGAAGTCACTGCCCCTTTTCGCCATCTTTCCTGCTCCATCTCCCAGCCCAGCATGGCCCTCAGCTGCAGGAAAACCCCGCTGCTGATGCCGTCCTGCCAGGGATTCCCTGGGGGGATCTCCTTCCCCTTCCCTCTTGCAGAGAGGAAATTCCATCCTTTCCTTGTCCTTTCTCCCCAGACAAGGAGCTGAGGATGGAGACCAGGGAGGAAAAATCCCCAGAGCAGAACGTCATGGAAGAGGCTGTTTTGAGTGGCTCCCTGGCACAGGAATCCAATGGGGAGGAAAAGCCCCAGAGATCTCACAGGAGGAGGGGCTCCAAATCCATCCCAGGGTGCTCAGAGGAGGAAATACCTGCCCTGTGCCAGGAACGTGGCCGGAGATCGAGCCAGAGCTCAGACCTGGTGGCCCATGAGCAGCTTCATAACAGGGAGCAGTCCTATGAGTGCTTGGAGTGTGGGAAGAGCTTCAGCAACAACTCCAACCTCATCTGCCACCAGAGGATCCACACTGGGGACGGCCCTACATGTGTGGGGAATGTGGGCAGGGCTTCAGCCAAAGCTCAAACCTGACTGTCCACCGGAGGACCCACACTGGGGGAGAGGCCTATGAGTGTGGGGAATGTGGGAAAGGCTTCAGCCAGAGATCCAGCTTGATCCAGCACCAGAATATCCATGCTGGGGAAAGGCCGTACAAATGTGGGGAAAGTAGGAAGGGCTTCAACCAGAGGTCCCTGCTGATCATCCACCAAATGACCCACACTGGGGAGAGGCCCTATGAGTGTCCCCAGTGTGGGAAGAGGTTTAAGACCAGCTCAGATCTCCTCAAGCACCAACGCATTCACACTGAGGAGAGGCCCTTCCGTTGCCCTGACTGCAGGAAGGGCTTCAAGCACAAGTCCAACCTCATCACCCACCGGCGCATCCACACTGGGGAGAGGCCCTACGAGTGTCCCCAGTGTGGGAAGAGCTTCACCCAGAGCTCTACCTTGACCCAACACCAACGGAGTCACCAGTAAGGGAAGCCCTGCGAGTGCCCCGACTCTGGGAAGGGCTTCATGTGCATCTCCAACCTCGTCCCCCATCAGAAGATGCACACTGGGAAGAGCCCTACTGACCCACAGTTCCCTGTGATTCATTCTGGGAGGACACCTGTCCCTTTCCCTTCCCCTGGCAATGATGTGAGATGGGATTTAAAAACGTGAGCATCTGGCCACGGCCCCATCATTGTATTCGATCCCATCTCAGGTCATTACCGGGCTAGGAAGGGACGCTATCTCTCCCCAAGGTGAAGGGTGTCCTTTCCAGGCAGGATGGGACGAGCCAGTTGATGTTATTGTAGTTTTCCCTTTATATTGTTAGTTTTATCCCGTTTGTTACCAATATTGTTTCTGTTCCTATTTGTTGCTTATCTTCTTTCTGTTCCAAATAAATTTTTCTTATCCCAGCCAGAGATCTTTGTCTTTTGTACTTTCAATGGGAGGCTGGAGGGCAGTGAGCAGTGACAAGGTTTTTGTGGGAGCACAAAATTGGGGAATCCCATTCCCAAACCCCAGCCCATGGAAACAAAGCATCCCAGCTGGTGCCAGCCCTGGCTGCCCTGGAACAGCCTTGGGAGCGGGTCCCTGGCTGGGGCTGTGGGAACCTCTTCCCTCTGGTGCCAGGGACAGGACTGGAGGGAAGGGCTGGAGCTGAGTCGGGGCTGGTTTGGGTTGGATCTGAGGAAAAGGTTTTTCCCCCAGAGGCTGCTGGGGCACTGACCAGGCTCCCAGGGAAGGGTCCCAGCTCCAGGGCTCTGGGAGCTCCAGCAGTGTTTGGACAGCGCTGCCAGGCCCAGGCTGGCATTGTTGGGGTGTCCTGTGCAGGGCCAGGAGTTGGACTCGAGGATGCAGGAGACCTCCCAGGGCTTTCTGGGATGCTAAAGAGCCTTGTGCTCAGAGGCAGTCACAGCCATTCCATGGGGAAATCCCAGGGCACCTTGGGCTGCAAAGGCACCCATCTGTCACAGGCACTCAGGGGCTCCACGGTGACATCCCAGCAGTCCCCAGGCTGCCAAAGAGCCGGATGTCCCAGACACTCCCAGGGGTTCCTGTCATGGGCAGAGTGGGAGCTTCAGGCAAAGCTTGATTTCTTCATTGGAAAACTGCTGAGTCAGAACGTGGAGAAATGACCCCAACAGCCACCCTGAACCATCAATCCCCTCTAGGATACCTAGACTTTTAAAATTCCATCCAAGCTCCGAATTTGTCAACGGTTATAAATAAAGATTGGAGAGTGGAATTTAACC
>JAJEOU010001977.1:0-24295 GCA_021534815.1 Acrocephalus arundinaceus
CCTGTCCCCTGTCCCTGTCCCTGTCCTGCCTGTCCCTGTCCCTGTCCCTGTCCCTGTCTGTCCCTGTCCCTGTCCCAGGCTGGGCCTGCCCCTGTCCCTGTCCCTGTCCCCTGTCCCTGTCCCCCCTGTCCCTGTCCCTGTCCCTGTCCCTGTCCCCTGTCCTGTCCCTGTCCCTGTCCCTGTCCTGTCCCTGTCCCCCTGCCCTGTCCCGTCCCTGTCCCTGTCCCCTGTCCCTGTCCCTGTCCCTGTCCTGTCCCTGTCCCTGTCCCTGTCCCTGTCCTCCCTGTCCCTGTCCCTGTCCCTGTCCCCTGTCCCTGTCCCCTGTCCCTGTCCCTGTCCCTGTCCCTGTCCCTGTCCCTGGCCCTGTCCCTGTCCCTGTCCCTGTCCCCTGTCCCTGTCCCTGTCCCCCTGTCCCTGTCCCTGTCCCTGTCCCTGTCCCTGTCCCTGTCCCCCTGTCCCTGTCCCTGTCCCTGTCCCCTGTCCCCTGTCCCTGTCCCTGTCCCTGTCCCTGTCCCTGTCCCTGTCCGCTGTCCCTGTCCCTGTCCCTGTCCCTGTCGCTGTCCCTGTCCCCTGTCCCTGTCACCTGTCCCTGTCCCTGTCCCTGTCGCTATCGCTGTGTCCCTGTCCCTGTCCCCTGTCCCTGTCCCTGTCCCTGTCCCTGTCCCTGTCCCTGTCCCTGTCCCTGTCCCTGTCCGTGTCCCTGTCCCTGTCCCTGTCCCTGTCGCAGCGCCAGGCCTGGCTGCTGGAGCAGTTCCGCCTGCTCTACACCGTGGGGTATTCGCTGTCCCTTGTCGCGCTGCTGGTGGCGCTGCTGCTGCTGCTGCTGCTCAGGTACGGCCGCACCTGGGGCGGGGACACACCTGGGGACACTGTCACACCTGGAGGGCACTGTCACACCTGGGCTGTGTCACACCTGAGGGGACTGTCACACCTGGGCACAGTCACACCTGGAGGGCACTGTCACACCTGTGGCACTGTCACATCTGGAGGGCGGGGACACACCTGAGGAGGCGGGGACAACACACCTGGGGGCACTGTCACACCTGTGGAGTGGTGACACACCTGTGGCACTGTCACACCTGTGGCTGTGTCACACCTGGGGGGGCGGGGACTCACCTGGGGACACTGTCACACCTGGGCACACTGTCACACCTGGGGACACTGTCACACCTGTGGCACTGTCACACCTGTGGCTGTGTCACACCTGTGCACTGCTGCCACCCGTGTCGCTGTCCCCCGGGGGTGCCACCCCTGTCCCCTGCCGCTGTCCCCCGGGGGTGTCCCCATGTCCCCCGGGGTGCCACCCGTGTCCCGTGTCCCTGTCCCCCGGGGGTGTCCCCGTGTCCCCCGGGGGTGCCACCCCTGTCCCCGCTGTCGCTGTCCCCCGGGGGTGTCCCCGTGTCTCCCGGGGCTGTCCCGGTGCCACCCGTGTCCCCCGTGTCGCTGTTGCCCGGGCGTGTCTCAGTGCCACCCCTGTCCCCCCTGTTGCTGTCCCTCCGGGCTGTCCCTCATGTCGCTGTTCCCCGGGGATGTCCCCGTGTCCCCGTGTCGCTGTGGCCCGGGGCTGTCCCCTGTGTCCCCCGGGGCTGTCCCAGTGCCACCCCTGTCCCCGTGTCACTGTCACTGTCGCAGGCGGCTGCGCTGCACTCGGAACCTGCTCCACGCCAACCTCTTCCCCCGTGTCCCCGTGTCCCCTGTCCCCCGTGTCCCCGTGTCCCCTGTCCCCCGTGTCCCCGTGTCCCCTGTCCTCCGTGTCCCCGTGTCACTGTCACTGTCGCTGTCCCCCGGGGCTGTCCCGGTGCCACCCCTGTCCCCGTGTCACTGTCACTGTCGCTGTCCCCCGGGGCTGTCCCGGTGCCACCCCTGTCCCCGTGTCGCTGTCACTGTCGCAGGCGGCTGCGCTGCACTCGGAACCTGCTCCACGCCAACCTCTTCGCGTCCTTCGCGCTCCGCGCCGCCGCCATCCTGAGCCGGGACGCGCTGCTGCCACACGGGCCCGGCCGGGGACAGCGACACGGCCACGGCCACGCCCCGCTGGCGCTGCTGGGGCTGCAGGTGGGCCTGGGGACAGCGGGGACAGCGGGGACAGCGTGGGGACACCCTGGGGACAACGTGGGGACAACATGGGGACAGCGCGGGAGGGAGGGGACACCTGCGGGAGGGAGGTGACGCCCGTGGGGACACCTGTGGGAGGTAGGGCACACGCATGGGAGCAGGTGACACCCAGGGAGAGAGAGGGGACACCCTGGGGACACCCACGGGAGCAGGTGACACTCAGGGGAGGGAGGGGACACCATGGGGACACCCTGGGGACACCCGCGGGAGGGAGGGGACACAACGGAGGTGGCTGTCACCCACCGCTGGTGGCCGCGCGGGGTCGGGGACAACCGGGAGGGGACAGCGGGGAGGGGACAGCGGGGAGGGGACAGCGGGAGGGGACAGCGGGAGGGGACAGCGGTGTCGGGGAAGGCCGGGAGGGGACAGCGGGAGGGGACAGCAGGGAGGGGACAGCGGGAGGGACAGCGGGGAGGGGACAGCGGGGAGGGGACAGCGGGTTGGGGACAGCGGGAGGGCACAGCGGTGTCGGGGAAGGCCGGGAGGGGACAGCGGGAGGGGACAGCAGGGAGGGGACAGCGGGAGGGGACAGCGGGGAGGGGACAGCGGGTTGGGGACAGCGGGAGGGCACAGCGGTGTCGGGGATGGCCGGGAGGGGACAGCAGGGAGGGGAGAGCGGGAGGGGACAGCGGGAGGGGACAGCGGGAGGGGACAGCAGGGAGGGGACAGCGGGAGGGGACAGCGGGAGGGGACAGCGGGTTGGGGACAGCGGGTTGGGGACAGCGGGAGGGGACAGCGGTGTCCCCGCAGGCCGGCCCCGCGTGCCGCGTGGCGCAGAGCCTCGCTCAGTACTGCGTGGGCGCCAACTACGCCTGGGCCCTGGTCGAGGGGCTGTTCCTGCTGCGGCTGCTGCTCGCCACGTCCGGGCGGCGCTGCCTGCCCGCCTTCCTGCTGCTGGGATGGGGTGCGACATGTCCCTGTCACCCGTGTCACCTGTGTCACCGTGTTACTGTGTCACCTGTGTCACCGTGTCACTGTCCGCGTGTCGCTGTGTCACTGTATTATTGAGATATTGTGTCACCTGTGCCACCTGTGCCACCTCCGGGCGGCGCTGCCTGCCCGCCTTCCTGCTGCTGGGCTGGGGTGCGACATGTCCCTGTCACCTGTGTCACCTGTGTCACTGTGTTACTGAGATATTGTGTCACCTGTGTCACTGTGTCACCTGTGTTACCTGTGTCACTGTCCCCGTGTTGCTGTGTCACTGTATCATTGAGATATTGTGTCACCTGTGCCACTGTGTCACCTGTGTCACCTGTGTCACCTGTGTCACCGTGTCACTGCGTTACTGAGATATTGTGTTACCTGTGCCACCTGTGCCACCTGTGCCACCTGTGTCACCGTGTCACTGTCCCCGTGTCGCTGTGTCACTTTGTCATTGACATATCGTGTCACCTGTGTCACCTGTCCCCCCGTGTCCCCTCCCAGGTGTCCCCGTGCTCTTCGTGGTGCCCTGGGTCATCCTGAGGTACCTGTACGAGAACGAGGGGTGAGGCCACCTGTCCCCAGCTGTCCCCAATTATCCCCAAGTGTCCCCAAGTGTCCCCAATTGTCCCCAAGTGTCCCCAAACTGTCCCTTCCCTGTCCCCTCCCTGTCCCCTCCTGTCCCCCCGCGGTGACACCGGTGACACCCGCAGGTGCTGGGAGCGCAATGACAAGGTGGCCGTGTGGTGGGTGATCCGCTGTCCCATCCTGGTGGCTGTCGCGGTGGGTGACACCCCGGGGGGGTGGCAGTGGTGGCGGTGTCCCCTGGGCGGTGTCACCTCGGTGACGTCACCTCGCTGGTGTCACCGCCGGTGTCCCCTCGGTGTCCCCAGGTGAATTTCGTGGTGTTCGTGCGGATCGTGCGGATCCTGGTGGCCAAAGTGCGCGCGCACCAGGTGTCCCGCGGGGACACGCGCCTCAGGTGGGGACACGGGGACACCTGGGGACACCTGGGGTCACCCTGGGGCGGGTGGGGACCTCGGGGGGACACCTGGGGTGGCTGGGACACCTGGGGACACCTGGGGACACCTGGGACACCTGGGGACAGCCGGGGACAGGCGGGGACATCGGGGACACCTGGGGACACCTGGGGACAGCTGGGACACCTGGGGACAGCCGGGGACACCTGGGGACACCTGGGGACACCTGGGACACCTGGGGACACCTGGGGACACCTGGGGACACCGGGGACATTGGGGGACACCTGGGGACACTGGGGGACATTGGGGGACACCTGGCTCAGGTGGGGACACCGGGTGCCCAAGGGCTCCCCCATCCCTGGGGGTGTCCCCAGGGGTGTCCCCGTGCCCAGGGGTGTCCCCGGCCGTGTCCCCGCGTGTGTCCCCGTGTGTGCCCATGCCCTGGGGTGTCCCCAAATCTCCCCGGGCGTGTCCCAGCGCTGTCCCCGCATTGTCCCCGCGTTGTCCCCGCGTTGTCCCCGCATTGTCCCCATCCCCTGGGTTGTCCCCGACCGTGTCCCCGCGTTGTCTCCGCCTGTCCCCACACCCAGGGCTGTCCCCGCGCTGTCCCCGCGTTGTCCCCGCGGTGTCCCCTCATTGTCCCCATGCTCTGGGCGTGTCCCATCGATGTCCCCGCGCTGTCCCCGTGTCCCCAGGCTGGCGCGCTCCACGCTGACGCTGATCCCGCTGCTGGGCGTGCACGAGGTGATTTTCGCCCTGGCCGGGGAGGGCGAGGGCGGCGGCGGCCTGAGGCTGGCCCGGCTGTGCCTGCACCTGCTGCTGACCTCGGCACAGGTGAGGGGACACCGGGGACACCTGGGGCACCTGGGACACCTGGGGGACACCTGGGGAACACGGGGGGACACCTGGGGTCACCTGGGACATCACCTGGGACACCTGGGGACACCTGGGGTCACCTGGGGACACCTGGGGAACACGGGGGGGACACCTGGGGTCACCTGGGACACTTGGGGACATCTGGGGGACACCTGGGGCACCTGGGGTACCTGGGGACACCTGGGGTCACCTGGGACACCTGGGGACACCTGGGGGACACCTGGGACATCACCTGGGACACCTGGGGACACCTGGGGTCACCTGGGGACAGCTGGGGACACTGGGGACACCTGGGGACACCTGGGGACATTGGGGACACCTGGGACACCTGGGGACACCTGGGACACCTGGGGACACCTGGGGACACCTGGGACACCCGGGGACAGTGACAGTCCCCCAGCGTGTCCCCGTGTCCCCCCCGCCACCCCAGGGCCTGGTGGTCAGCGTCCTGTACTGCTTCACCAACAAGGAGGTGCGTCACGACAGCGGGGGGCGTGTCGCGACACGGCCGCCGCTCTGTCGCGGGGTTGGTGGCGACGTGTCGCGACATGCCGCCCGCAGGTGCAGGCGGAGGTGCGGCGGGGGTGGCAGCGGTGGCGTCTGGGGGTCCCCGGCCCCCCCAGGGTCCCCCCGAGGGGACATTCCCGGCGGGGGCAGCGCCCGGTGGCCGAGAGCGGCTGCTGAGGGGAGGACGCCGAGAATTTGGGGCGAAATTTGGGGGATTTGGGTGTTTGGGGGTGACACTTGGGGACATGGGGGGTCCCCAGGATTGTACCCTAAAAATAAACCAATCACGTGACACCCAGGGGTGCTGTGAGGTCATTTTTGGGGGAACTACAACTCCCGGCATGCCCCGCGGCGCACGCCGAACGTCACGGTGGGTAGACTACAGCTCCCATGAGCTCCCGCGCGGGCGCCCGGCGCTTGGCGGGAGCGAACTACGGCTCCCGTGAGCCCCCGCGCGGCGCAGGCGCGGAGAGCGGCGGGCCCCGGGCGCAGGCGCGGCGGGGCACCCCGGAAGCGGCCGGAGAGGCGGAGCGGCCGCGCCCGGCACTGCCCGGTGAGCGGGGGAGGGGCGGCGGCACCGGGTGGGGCCCGGCCAGAGCGGGACGGGGTGGGAGGGGCGCGGGCGCCGAGCGTTCGCGGGACGCCCCGGGGGAACGGCCGGGCCTGCGGGGTCGGTGGCTGAGAGCGGCCCACGGGGCCTAACGGAGGGGAACGGCGGGGGGCTCGAGGTTGGGGGGGGGATCCCGGTGCGACGCCCAGCACGGGGGGGGGACGGGGCCGCTCCGCCGCCTCGCGGGGTGCTGCACGTCCGAGCTGGCAGCGCGGCGGGGCCGGGCTCCGTAACGCGTCCTCCCCTTCCCCTCCACCGGATACCGGCGCCGGTTTCCCCCCCCTCACGGTTCCCCCCCCGCCGGGCCCACGCGGGACCGGGACCGCCAGGCCACGCCTCCCCTTCCTCCAAACCACGCCCCCATCGCTGCGGCCACGCCCCCCCGCCGCGTGTCCATATATGGGCACGGCCCGAACGCCGCGCGCTGATTGGCTGATCGGCCCGGCGCGCGCGCGCGGAGGGGGGAGGCGTTAAACGGGCGGGGCGGGGCGCGAAGGAGGGGGCGGGGCTTAGCGGGCCCGGGGGGCGGGGCTTAGCGGCGCGCGTGGGAAGCGCGGGGTGGGTGGGGGGGGCGCGATGTCCCCGCAGTGTCCCCAAAAGTGCCACCCCCGCCGTCTCTCCGCAGGCCCCCGGGCGGCCCCGGCGGCGTGGCCGTGCCATGCGGCGCTGATGGAGCCCAACGCCTTCCCGCAGCTGCAGCTGTGGTGCCCGCGCCCCTTCGGGACCTTCTCGCAGAACAAACCATGCGCCCCCACCACCGCTGCCACCAACGCCGCCACCGCAGCGCCCCGCAAACCCCTGAGCTGCCGCCCCTCCGAGAACACCCCCCCGGAGCCCCCCGAGCCCGGCCCGGCGGCCCCGGCCAGCGCCGAGGACGGGCGGGTGCTGCTGGACACTTGGTACGTCATCAAGCCGGGCAACACCAAGGAGAAGGTGGCGTTCTTCGTGGCGCACCAGTGCGGCACCGGCGTCACCGGCGGCCGCGCCAGCACCATGAAGGTCAAAGGCAACTGGGGCAGCGACAGCTCCAAAGCCAAGCGGCGCCGGCGCTGCCACGACCCCAAAGCTGCCCCCAGCCCGCCCTGGGCCGCCGGCTCCGGTGACAACACCCCCAAGGACGGTGACATCCCTAAGGGTGACGACAGCGCCGCCGGTGACACCCCGGACTTGCTGTCGGTGGCGGAGATGGTGGCGCTGGTGGAGCGGCGGGCGGCGCTGGCCCTGCAGAGTTTGCCCCGGCCCTGCGGCGCCCCGGCCCCGCTGGTGCTGCTGGAGGCTCCGGGTGGCCCCGAGTGCCGGCGGGTGGCGGCGGCCGTGGCGCAGTTCGAGTCGCAGCAGCACCACCGGGAGCGCGGCGGGGACAGGCCCAACGGGTTGTGCCGCGGCGGTGGCGGCGGTGGCGGTGCCACCAATGCCACCGCTGAGTGTCCCACGGGCGCTGCCACCGCTGCCACCACCACGGCGGGGCCGGGCGAGGTGCGGATCGCTTTCCGCATCTCCAGCGGGCGCGAGCCCCGCGCGGCCACCGCAGCCACCAACGCCGTCCCCGAGCGTCCCCGGGCGCTGGGCGCCAAGGACCAGATCACCTGTGACCTTTACCGGCTGGTCAGCCCGGCACGAGCCGGCGTGGGGCTGCTGCTGGCCGCCAAGCCGGGCGACAAGGACGGCTCGGACGCCGAGGCGGTGACAACAGAGCCGGGCACGGGTGGCACCGATGACACGGCCACCACCACGGCGGCGTCACCGCGGGACTGTGCCTCCGGCTTCCACGTGGACGTGGTGGTGACGGGCGTGGTGGACCAGTGCGTGTTTTTCGGCAAGGACAGCGCCAAGCAGGTGACGGAAGAGACGGTTCGGCTCCCGGACGAGCCCCCACCGCCGGGCCAGCTCTTTTTGCTGCCCGGTGGCCACGAGGAGCCGGCGGTGACCTCGGCGTCGGCGGCACCGGAGACGCCCGGCGGCGACCCGGCGTTGTGCCGGTTGTACCGCCACGTGTCCCACGATTTTTTGGAGATCCGTTTCAAGATCCAACGGCTGCTGGAGCCTCGGCAGTACATGCTGCTGCTCCCCGAGCACGTGATGGTGAAAATCTTCAGCTACCTGCCCACGCAGGCGCTGGCCGCCCTCAAATGCTCGTGCCACTACTTCAAATCCATCATCGAGACCTTCGGCGTGCAGGCCACGGACTCGCGGTGGAACCGCGACCCCCTCTACCGGGACGACCCCTGCAAGCAGTGCAAGAAGCGTTACGAGCGCGGGGACGTGTCGCTGTGCCGCTGGCACCCCAAACCGTACCACCACGACCTCCCCTACGGCCGTTCCTACTGGATGTGCTGCCGCCGGCCGGACCGGGACGCGCCGGGCTGCCGGACGGGGCTGCACGATAACAATTGGGTGCACCCGGCCGGCCGCAGGGAGGACGGGAGGTGAAGGGTGGACGGACGGACGGACGGACACACGGACGGATTTGGAGGGGCGGGATTGGCCGTGGAAGGATTGAAGGAAAAAAGAAAGGAATGGAATGGCCGAGAGTGGGAGTGTGGAGGAGGGGGCGGGGTGTGGGAGTGGCTTCGGGGGGGGTGTGGCCCCAGGTGTGTTGGTGACACTAAGGAGGGTGACATTTCCTCCAGGGTGGTGTCCCCATGATGGACAGGGCAATGGTGATGTCCCCAGGTGGGTTGGTGGCTTTTTGGAAGGTGACATTGCCATCTAGGATGGTGTCCCATGAAGGGACAATGGGGACAGCCCAATGACAATGTCCCCAGGTGGGGTAGTGGCACTAAGGAGGGTGACATTTCCTCCAGGGTGGTGTCCCCATGAAGGGACAATGGGATCAATCCAATGTTGATGTCCCCAGCTGGGCTGGTGGCTTTTTGGAAGGTGACATTTCCCTCCAGGATGGTGTCCCCATAGAGGACAATGGGATCAAGCCAATGGCGATGTCCCCAGGTGGGTTGGTGGCACTAAGGAGGGTGACATTTCCCTCCAGGGTGATGTCCCCATGGATGACCCAATGTTGATGTCCCCAAGTGGGCTGGAAGGATGTGGTGGCCCCTGGAAGGATGATGTCCCTCAGAGGATGACATTTCCTCCAGGGTGGTGTCCCCGTGGAGAGCAGTGGCAATGTCCCCAGGTGGGGTAGTGGCACTAAGGAGGGTGACATTTCCCTCCAGGATGGTGTCCCCATGAAGGGACAATGGGATCAAACCAATGCCAATGTCCCCAAGTGGTCTGGTGGCTCTAAGGAAGGTGACATCCCCCTCCATGGTGGTGTCCCCATGATGCACAGCCCAATGGTGATGTCCCCAGGTGGGCTGGTGGCACTAAGGAGGGTGACATTGCCATGCAGGGTGGTGTCCCCATGAAGGGACAATGGGATCAAGCCAATGGCGATGTCCCCAGCTGGGCTGGTGGCCCCTGGACTCTCAGAGGGTGACATTGCCACGCAGGGTGGTGTTGTCCCCACATGGGGACAGTGCTGGGGGTGGCCCCACAGGCTGGGATGTCCCTCACAGCTGTGACAGCCCCACCCAGGTGACAGCCCTGCCCAGGTGACAGCCCCAGGGAAGGGCTGGTGTCACTGGGGAGGGTGGCGGTCCCAGGGCAGGTGACACGAGGCCCACGGGCTGTCAGTGATGTCCCCACCATGTCCCCCTGTCCCCTGCGTGTCCCTCCCATGTCCCTGTGTTGCCGTGTGTCCCTCCTGTGTCCCCCCGTGTCCCTGTGTGTCCCTGCCCTGTCCCCTCTGTCCCTCCCATGTCCCCCCATGTCCCCCTGTGTCCTCCCATGTCCCTCTGTCCCTGTGTGTCCCCCCGTGTCCCTCCCGTGTCCTTGTGTCCCCATGTGTCCCCATGTCCCTCCCATGTCCCTGTGTCCCCCCCGTGTCACCCTCTGTCCCCATGTGTCCCCGCCATGTCCCCCTGTCCCTGTGTGTCCCCCTATGGCCCCCGTGTCCCTGTCCCCTCCGTGTCCCTGTGTTCCCGTGTCCCTCTGTCTCCATGTGTCCCCCCGTGTCCCTGTGTCCCTGCGTCCCTCTGTTCCCTGTGTGTCCCTGCCATGTCCCCCTGTCCCCCTGTGTCCCTCTGTCTCCCCGTGTCCCCTCCATGTCCCTGCGTCCCCTCTGTTCCCTCCGTGTCCCCCCGTGTCCCCTCGTCCCCTCCGTGTCCCTGCGTGTCCCTGCCATGTCCCCCTGTCTCCCCACGTCCCTCTGTCCCTGTGTGTCCCCCCGAGTCCCTCTGTCCCCCCATGTCCCCCCTTTGTCCCTGTCCCTCCGTGTCCCTCCATGTCCCTGTGTCACCCTGTGTCCCCCATGTCCCCCTCGTGTCCCTGCCATGTCCCTCTGTCCCCTCCGTGTCCCTGCGTGTCCCCTCTGTCTCCTCCCTGTCCCTGTGTCCCTCCTGTGTCCCTCTGTGTCCCTGCGTCCCCTCAGTTCCCCCCGTGTCCCCCCATGTCCCCCTGTGTCCCTGTCCCCTCCGTGTCCCTGTGTGTCCTCCCGTGTCCCTGCCATGTCCTCCTGTCCCCGCCGTGTCCCCCCGCGTCCCTTCATGTCCCCGTGTCCCCTCTGTGTCCCTCCGTGTCCCTGCCATGCCCCCCTGTCCCCACGTGTCCCCTCCATGTCCTTCTGTCCCCTCTGTCCCTGTGTGTCTCCTCTGTCCTTTATGTCCCCCCGTGTCCCTGGGTGTCCCCCCGTGTCCTTGTGTTCCCTCTCTCTCCCCCCGTGTCCCCCTGCGTCCCCTCTGTGTCCCTCTGCCCCCTCCTTGTCCCCTCCGTGTCCCCCTCTGTCCCCGCTGTCCCCCCGTTCCCGTTCCCGTCCCTGCTCTCCCCACATGGGCGTGGCCTCTCCCCAATCCCCGCCCACCGCCCAATCCCCGCTCTCCTCGTCACCCCACGCGGTCCCGCCCCCTCCAAGCCCCGCCCCTCCGACCCGATTGGTCCGTTCTGGCCCCGCCCCCTCGAGGCCCCGCCCCCGCCATGCGCCAGGTCCCGGCCGGGTCTCGCCGCGCTCGGGCCGCGGGTTCGAGTCCGGCTCCGGTACCGGGGCCGCTCCCGGTGCCGGTACCGGGCCCGGGCCGCTTCCGGGGGCTCCTCCCGCGGCCCCTCCGCCCGGCCCGACCGCTGCTGGCGCTGCTGGCGGCCGCCGCCACCGTCACCGTGCTGTTCCTGGCCTGGCCCGGCGGGGAGAGCGGAACCGCGGGCCCGGTGAGCGGGGAGGGGCGGGGATTAACGGGGAGGGGCGGGGATTAACGGGGAGGGGCGGGGATTACCGGGGAGGGGCGGAGATTACAGGGGAGGGGGCGGGGATTAACGGGGAGGGGCGGGGATTAACGGGGAGGGGCGGGGATTAGCGGGGAGGGGCGGGGATTAACGGGGAGGGGCGGGGATTAACGGGGAGGGGCGGAGATTACAGGGGAGGGGGCGGGGATTAACGGGGAGGGGCGGGGATTAACGGGGAGGGGGCGGGGATTACAGGGGAGGGGGCGGGGATTACCGGGGAGGGGCGGGGATTAACGGGGAGGGGGCGGGGATTACAGGGGAGGGGGCGGGGATTACCGGGGAGGGGCGGAGATTACAGGGGAGGGGGCGGGGATTAACGGGGAGGGGCGGGGATTACCGGGGAGGGGCGGGGATTACCGGGGAGGGGCGGGGATTAACGGGACCCTCCCCCAAACTTTTGGGACCCCCGGGACCCCCGGGAGCCGCTCTGGGGCGAGGTCGGAGGATGCGGGGGTGTCCCGGGGGCCCCCAAACCCACCGGGACCCCCAAAAACCAGCCTGGGACCCCCAAAACCAGTTCGAGACCCCAAAAACCATTCCGGGACCCCCCAAAACGTCTCTGGGACCCCCCAGACCCCTTCAGGACCCCCTAAACCACTCCAGGACCCCCAAAAACCAGTCCGGGATCCGCCTGAGCTCTCCGGGACCCCCAAAACCCTCTGGGACCCCCAAAAACCACTCCGGGACCCCTCAGAATCCTCCGGGACCCCCAGAGTCCCCCAGGGACCTCCCAGACCCCCCAAATCTCGGCGGGACCCCTCAGATCCCCCCCAGACCCCTTCAGAACCCCCCAGACCCTTTCAGGCCCCCCCAGACCCCCCCAATTTCGGGGTGACCCCCCCGTGCCCCCCAGGCGCCCCCGGCCCCCCCTCGGAGCGCGCCCTGAGGACCCTCCTGGCTCACCTGGACCCCGCCCGGCTCTGGGGGTCCCTCCTGAGGCCCCTCCTGCACGAGAGGGTCCCGGGGGGGCCCGGCAGCCGCGCCGCCCGCCAGGTGAGACCCCCGGGGACCCCAAAATTCAACCTGGGAGCCCCAAATCCATCCCAGGATCCCCAAATTCAACCTGAGACCCCCACCCCGGGGACCCCAAACCCCTCCCAGACCCCCAAAATTCCCCCAAATTCCCCCTCAAACCTCCCCAAATTCCCCTAAATCCCCCCAAAATTCTCCCCAAATCCACTCCCAGCCCCTCCGATCAATGTCCCCACCTGTCCCATGTCCCCACACCTGTCCCCTCACCTATCCCTGTGTCCCCAGGTGTCCCCACCAATCCCCACCTGTCCCTGTGTCCCCACCTGTCTCATTTGTCCTCTCACCTGTCCCTGTCCCCCCAGCACGTCCTGTCCCACCTGTCCCTGTGTCCCCAGGTGTCCCCAGGTGTCCCCACCTGTCCCTGTCCCCCCAGCACGTCCTGTCCCACCTGCGCTCCCTGGCCGCCCCGTGGCACCTGGAGCTGGACACCTTCTCTGCGGCCACGCCCCGCGGCCAGGTGACCTTCAGCAGCGTGGTGGCCACGCTGGCCCCGGCGGGGGCGCGGCGCCTGGCGCTGGCGTGTCACCTGGACACCAAGGTGCTGTCACCTGCCTCACCTGCGGCCACGCCCTTCGTGGGCGCCACCGACTCGGCCGTGCCCTGCGCCCTCCTGCTGGAGGTGGCCACGGCGCTGGACACGCACCTGAGGGACCGGGAGAGACAGGTGAGGGTCTGGGGACACCTGGGGGGGACATGGGGACACCTGGGACACACCTGGGGACACCTGGGACACACACCTGAGGGACAGGGAGAGACAGGTGAGGGTCTGGGGACACCTGGGGGGGACATGGGGACACCTGGGGACACCTGGGGACACCTGGGACACACCTGGGGACACCTGGGGACACCTGGGGACACCTGGGACACACCTGGGGACACCTGGGGACACCTGGGACATGCACCTGAGGGACAGGGAGAGACAGGTGAGGGTGGGGACACACCTGGGGACACCTGGGACACACACCTGAGTTACTGGGAGAGACAGGTGAGGGCGTGGGGACACACCTGGGACACACCTGGGGACACCTGGGGACATCTGGGGACAGCTGGGACACACCTGAGGGACAGAGAGAGACAGGTGAGGGTCTGGGGACACCTGGGGGGGACATGGGGACAGCTGGGACACACCTGGGACACACCTGGAACACACCTGGGGACACCTGGGACACACCTGGGGACACCTGGGACACGCACCTGAGGGACAGGGAGAGACAGGTGAGGGTGGGGCACACCTGGGACACACCTGGGGACACCTGGGGACATCTGGGGACACCTGGGACACGCACCTGAGGGACCGGGAGAGACAGGTGAGGGTGGGGACACACCTGGGGACACCTGGGGACAGCTGGGACACACCTGGGGACACCTGGGAGGGACATGGGGACACCTGGTCTGCCTCAGGTGTGTGCCAGGTGTTCCACAGGTGTCACACAGATGTGACAGGTGTGCCCCAGGTGTGACAGGTGACAGGTGTGACACAGGTGACGGGTGTGTGACAGGTGTGTCCCTGTCCCCAGAACCCCGAGGTGACGCTGCAGCTGCTGTTCCTGGGTGGGGAGTTGTGACACAGGTGTGACAGGTGTGACACAGGTGTGACAGGTGTGCCCAGGTGTATGACAGGTGTGCCCAGGTGTATGACAGGTGTGCCCAGGTGTGCCCAGGTGTCACACAGGTGTGCCCAGGTGTCACCCAGGTGTCCCTGTCCCCAGAACCCCGAGGTGACGCTGCAGCTGCTGTTCCTGGACGGCGAGGAGGCCTTTGGGGACTGGAGCGTCACCGATTCGCTCTACGGGGCGCGGCACCTGGCGGCCAAGATGGCGGCGCGGGGTCACCCGGCGGGGTCAGAGGTCACCGCCATGGTCAGTGACACTGGGGTCACCCCGAGGGGTCAGGGGTCACCACCATGGTCAGTGACAGTGGGGACACCCCGAGGGGTCAGAGGTCACTGCCATGGTCAGTGACACTGGGGACATTGTCCCCTTGTCCCTGTCCCCGTGGCCATGTCCCCAAGTGTCCTCAAATGTCCCCAAATGGCCTCAAATGTCCCCATGTCCCTGTGTCCCTATGATATCCCCATGTTCCCACAATGTCCCCACGGTGTCTCCAAATGTCCCCTGTGTCCCCAGAGCCTCCTGGTGCTGCTGGACCTGCTGCGTGTCCCCACAATGTCCCCATGGTGTCCCCATGGCCATTTCCCTATGATATCTCCACGTGTCCCCATGATATCCCCATGTCCCCACGATGTCCCCAAATGTCCCCAATGTCCCCAGAGCCTCCTGGTGCTGCTGGACCTGCTGGGTGGCCCCAGCCCCGCCATCCACAGCCACTTCCCGCAGAGCCACCGCTGGTTCCTGCGCCTGGCGGCCATCGGTGCGACACGGGGACAGGGAGGGGACACGGGGACAGCGGGGGGGACAGCGGGGACAGCGAGGGGACAGCGGGACGGGGAGGGGACAGAGCTGGGGACACGGGGACAGGGAGGGGAGAGTGGGGGACAGAGGGGGGAGAGGGAGGGGACACGGGGACAGGGCGGGGACAGGGAGGGGACACCGGGACGGCGGGGGACGCCGGGACACCGGGACGGGGAGGGGACAGGGAGGGACAGCAGGGGACAGGGGGACACGGGGGGGACACGGGAACAGCGGGGGACACGGGCAGAGGGAGGGGACAGGGAAGAGACAGCTGGGAGGGGACACGGGGACACGGCGGAGGGGCGGGGACAGCGAGGGGCGGGGCACATCGGGACCGAGGGGCGGGGTGGCGATGTCCCCTTGTGCCCCGTGTCTGTGTCCCCGGTGTCCCCTGATGTCCCCAATGTCCCCCCGTGTCCCTCGATGTCCCCGTGTCTCCTTGATGTCCTTGTGTCCCCCACAATGTCCCCAATGCCCCCATATCCCCTGGCTGTCCCCAATGTCCCCCGATGTTCCCCCAATGTCCCTGTGTCCCCCCGATATTCTCCATGTCCCCGATGTCCCCCGGGTGTCCCGGATGTCCCCGATGTCCCCAATGCCCCCCCCATGTCCCAATGTACCCGTGTCCCCCCCATGTCACCGTGTCCCCTAATGTCCCCCAATGTCCCTGTGTCCCCCGATATCCTCCATGTCCCCCGTGTCCTCAAAGTCCCTCGATGTCCCCAATGTCCCCCCCATGTCCCGGATGTCCCCGATATCCCCAATGTCCCCTCGATGTCCCCAGTGTCCCCAGTGTCCCCAATGTCCCCGATATCCCTAATGTCCCCCCGATGTCCCCCCGATGTCCCGGATGTCCCCGATATCCCCAATGTCCCCTGGCTGTCCCCGCTGTCCCGGTTGTCCCTCAATGTCCCCGCTGTCCCCCGATTGTCCCCAATGTCCCCCGCTGTCCCCAATGTCCCCTGGCTGTCCCCAATGTCCCCTCGGTGTCCCCGCTGTCCCGGATGTCCCCTGGCTGTCCCGGTTGTCCCCAATGCCCCCCGGCTGTCCCCGCTGTCCCCTCAGAGCAGCGCCTGCGCCGCCTGGGGCTCCTGGAGGCGCCGCCGCAGCCGCCGCTGTTCCGGCTCAGCCCCGCGCCCGGGCCCGTGGAGGACGATCACGTGCCCTTCCTGCAGCGAGGTGACAGCTGCCCCCAAAGTGTCCCCAGAGTGTCCCCAGTGTCCCCAGTGTGTCCCTTGGGCTCCTCTGTGTCCGCCCTGTGTCCCCCCGTGTCCCTCTGTGTCTCCTCTCTTCCTGCAGAGAGGTGACAGCTGTCCCCAAAGTGTCCCCAAAGTGTCCCCAGAGTGTGTCCGATGTCCCCAGAGTGTCCCCAATGTCCCCAGAGTGTCCCTTGGGCTCCTCTGTGTCCGCCCCGTGTCCCTTTAGTGTCCCCTTGTCCGTGTCCCCTCCCTTCTACAGTGAGGTGACTGTCCCCAAACTGTCCCCAGACTGTCCCCTGATGTCCCTGCAGGTGTCCCCACTGTCCCCCCATGTCCCAGCTGTCCCCACTGTCCCCTGCTATCCCCTGATGTCCCCCGGTGTCCCCTCAGGTGTCCCCATGTCCCTGCTGTCCCCAACTGTCCCGGGTGTCCCTGCAGGTGTCCCTGATGTCCCCCACTGTCCCCCCGATGTCCCCCGATGTCCCCACTGTCCCAGCTGTCCCCCCAGTGTCCCCTGATGTCCCTGCTGTCCCTTGCTGTCACCAGTGTCCCCCCTCAGGTGTCCCCATGTCCCCACTGTCCCTCCATGTCCCTGCTGTCCCCAGCTGTCCCTGCTATCCCCAGTGTCCCCACAGGTGTCCCCATGTCCCTGCTGTCCCCACCATGTCCCTGCTGTCCCCAGTGTCCCCACAGGTGTCCCCATGTCCCTGCTGTCCCTGCAGGTGTCCCCAGCTGTCCCCAATGTCCCTCTGTCCCTGTGTCCCCTCAGGTGTCCCCATGTCCCCACTGTCTCTCCATGTCCCTGCTGTCCCCAGCTGTCCCTGCTATCCCCTGATGTCCCTGCAGGTGTCCCCAGCTGTCCCCAATGTCCCCTCTGTCCCTGCTGTCCCTACAGGTGTCCCCATGTCCCCAGCTGTCCCCAACTGTCTGTGATGTCCCTGATGTCCCTCCATGTCCCTGCTATCCCCTGCTGTCCCTGCAGGTGTCCCCGATGTCCCCAATTCCCCATGTCCTGCCTGTCCTACAGGTGTCCCCATGTCCCTGCTGGCCTACAGGTGTCCCATGTCCCCAGCTGTCCCCAACTGTCTGTATGTCCTGATGTCCCTCCATGTCCCTGCTATCCCCTGCTGTCCCTACAGGTGTCCCATGTCCCCTGCTGTCCCTACAGGTGTCCCCATGTCCCTGCTGTCCCTGCAGGTGTCCCCGATGTCCCCAGCTGTCCCTGCTATCCCCTGTCCCTGCAGGATGTCCCCGCCGCACGAGCAGTATAATCTCCGGGTGGTCCCAACCCCATCCGCGCGCTCTGGGCCACTCCCAGGTGCCCCGGAGTCCCTCCCGCGCTCGCGCTCTCACGAGGCATCTCCCGCCGTGGTCGCGGGGCGTCCCAACTCCCTCCCCCGGCGCGGTCCTGGACCCTCCCCTCCCCCGGCCGGGTCCCTCTCCCGAACGCTCCTCCCGGGGGTCCTGAATCCCCTCCCAGGGGTCCCGGAGCCCCCCCTCCCGGTTAGCGTTCCCCCCCCTCCCCGTCCTTCGCGCCACCCCCCTCAGGAGCCGTGCTACCTCAACCCGGCGGCTGCCCCGCCTCACCGATCCTACTCCCCGGACCTCCCACCCCCGGCAGCGAACCGCCGGCAGCATGGGCCCACCCCAGGGCTCGAGACCAGACCCAGGTACACATCTGCTGCACGCTTGCCAACCCACCGGGTTCCGCGGCTCCAACTGCGAGCGCCGGGCGGATCGGTGCCACCCGCAGTACTGCCTCAACGGTGAGGAAACCGCCAAAAAACACCCCAAAAACACCCAAAAAACCATAGAAACCACCCAAAAAAACCTCCCAAAAAGCCCAAAAAAAAACCCCCAAAAAAGCCCCAAAACCACCCCAAAAAAACCACAAAAACACCCCAAAAAACAAAACAAAAAACCCCCAAAAAACCCACAGAAACCACCCCAAAAAAACCCACCAAAAAACCAAAAACCCACAAAAACCCCCCACAAAAACACCCAAAAAACGAAAAAAAAAACCCCCACAGAAGTCACTCAAAAAAACTCTCAAAAAACCCCACAAAAAACCAAAAAAGGGCTCCAAAACCACCCGAAAAAACCCAAAAAAACCCAAAGAAACCACCGAAAAAAACTCCCAAAAAAACCCCACCAAAACCCCTCCCAAAACCCACCAAAAACACCCAAAAAACCACAAAAAATTCCAAAAAAACCCACCCCAAAACCGCCCCAAAAACCCCACAGAAAATGCCAAAAAAACCTCCCAAAAACCCCTAAAAATCGCCCTAAAACCACCCGAAAAAAACCCCCCAACCCGCCACAGAAACCACCCGAAAAACCCCATAGAACTGCTCAAAAAAACTCCCAAAAAAACCCCAAAAAACCACCCAAATAAAAACCAAAAACCCCCACAGAAACCACCCAAAAAACCCAAAGAACTGCCCCCAAAAACCAAAAAAACTCCCCAAAAAACCACCAAAAAACCACCAAAAAAGAAACCCCCAAAACCACCCAAAAAACCCCCAACCCCACAGAAACCACCAAAAAAACCCCCATAGAAGTCCCCCCAAATTTTTTCTCATTTTCTCCCCAATTTCCTCCATTTTTTCTCATTTTCCCCCATTTCTCCCCCATTTTTTTCTCATTTTTCCCCATTTTCTCCCCAATTTTTCCCCATTATTCTCCCAATTTTTTTCTCATTTTTCCCCATTTCTCCCCCATTTTTTTCTCATTTTTTCCCCATTTTCTGCCCAATTTTTCCCCATTTTTCCCCATTATTCCCCATTATTCTCCCATTTTTTTCTCATTTTTCCCCATTTCTCCCTCATTTTTTCCCCATTATTTCCTCCATTTTTCCCCATATTTTCCCCTTTTTTCACCCTTTTCCCCCATTTTTTGGTCATTTTTTCCCATTTTTTCACCATTTTTTTCTCATTTTTTCCCATTATTCCCCCATTTCTCCCCCATTTTTTACCCATTATTCCCACTTTATCTCCCTTTATTTTTACCATTTTCCCCCATTTTCCCCCATTTTTCCCCCTTTTTTTCCCCATTTCTCGCCCATTTTTCCCCATTTCTTTCTTTTTTTTCCCATTAATCCCCATTTCTTCCCCAATTTTTTTCTCATTTTTCCCTCATTATTTCCCCCATTATTCCCCCTTTTTTTTCCCCATTTCCCCCCATATTTTCCCCATTTTTTGGTCATTTTTTCCCATTTTTTCACCTTTTTTTTCTCATTTTTTCCCATTATTCCCCCTTTTCTCCCCCATTTTTACCCATTATTCACACTTTGTCTCCCTTTACTTTCACCATTTTCCCCCCATTTTTATCACCATTTTCTCCCCCATTTTTCCTCATTTTTTGGGTCATTTTCTCCCCTTTTCTCTCCCATTTTCCTCCCAATTTTCCCCATATTTTTGGTCATTTTTTCCCTCATTTTTCCCCATTTCCCCCCCCCCCCCCATTTTTTCCCCATTTCTCCCCCATTTTTCCCCATATTTTTGGTCATTTTTCACCCATATTTCCCCCATTTTTTCACCATTTCCCCCCCCATATTTTCGGTCATTTTTCCCCATTTTCCCCCATTTTCCCCCATTTTTCACCATTTTTTCACCATTTTTCCCCATTTTTTCCCCATTTTTTCCCCATTTTCTCCCCCATTTTCCCCCATTTTTTGGTAATTTTTTCCCCATTTTTCACCATTTTCCCCCTATTTTTTCCCCATTATTTTCCCCATTTTTTCCCCATTATTTTCCCCATTTCCCCCCTATTTTTTCACCATTATTTTCACCATTTTTCCCCATTTTTTCACCATTTTCCCCCATTTTTTCACCATTTTCCCCCTATTTTTTCCCCATTTTTCCCCGTTTCTTCCCCATTTTTTACCCATTATTCCACTTTATCTCCCTTTATTTTCTCCATTTTTTCACCATTTTTCCCCATTTTTTCCCCATTTTCCCCCTATTTTTTCACCATTTTTTCCCCATTTTTCCCCATTTTCCCCCCATATTTTTGGTCATTTTCTCTCCATTTTTCGGTCATTTTTCCTCTTTTTTTTCCCCTTTTTTTCCCCATTTTTTGGTCATTTTTTTCCCCATTTCTCCCCCATTTTCCCCCCTATTTTTTCGCCATTATTTTCACCATTTTCCCCCTATTTTTTCACCATTACTTTCCCCCTATTTTTTCACCATTATTTTCCCCATTTTTCCCCTTTTTTTTCCCCTTTTTTTCACCAATTTTTTCCCCATATTTTTGATCACTTTTTCCCCATTTACCCCCATTTTTCCCCATTTTTTCCCATTTTCACCCCATATTTTTGGCCATTTTTCCCCATTTCTCCCCCATTTTTCCCCATATTTTTGGTCATTTTTTCCCCATTTTCCCCCCATATTTTTGGCCATTTTTTCCCCATTTTTTCCCCATTTTTCCCCATATTTTTGTCATTTTTCCCCCATTTACCCCCATTTTTTCCCCATTTTTTCCACTTTTTTCCCCCATATTTTTGGTCATTTCTCCCCCATTTTCCCCCCATATTTTTGGTTATTTTTCCCCATTTTTTGGGTAATTTTCCCCCCATTATTAACCCCATAATTCCCATTTCCCCGCAGGCGGGCAGTGCCGCGACTCGCACGGGCTCTCCCCGCTGTGCCGCTGCCCCCCGGGATTCTCGGGGCGCCGCTGCCAGCACAACGCCGACGATTGCAGCCCCAACCCCTGCGCCCCCAAATCCCTTTGTGCTCATTTCACTCATTTTGCCCCCCCTATTTTTTCCCCATATTTTTGGTCATTTTTTCCCATTTTCCCCCCATTTTTTCGGTCATTTTTTCCCATTTTTCCCCCATTTTTTCCCCATTTTCTTCCCCTTTTTTCCCCATTTTTTCCCCATTATTCCCCCAATTTTTCCCCATATTTTTGGTCATTTTTTCCCCATTTACCCCCATTTTTTCCCCATTTTTTCCCATTTTCCCCCATATTTTTGGTCATTTTCTCTCCATTTTTCGGTCACTTTTCCTCATTTTTTCCCCTTTTTTCCCCCATATTTTTGGTCTTTTTTTCCCCATTTCTCCCCCATTTTCCCCCCATATTTTTGGTTATTTTTCCCCATTTTTTGGGTAATTTTCCCCTATTTTTCCCCCCATTATTAACCCCATAATTCCCATTTCCCCGCAGGCGGGCAGTGCCGCGACTCGCACGGGCTCTCCCCGCTGTGCCGCTGCCCCCCGGGATTCTCGGGGCGCCGCTGCCAGCACAACGCCGACGATTGCAGCCCCAACCCCTGCGCCCCCAAATCCCTTTGTGCTCATTTCACTCATTTTGCCCCCCCTATTTTTCCCCCATATTTTTGGCCATTTTTTCCCCATTTTTTCCCCATATTTTTGGTTATTTTTTCCCCATTTCTCCCCCATTTTCCCCCCATATTTTTGGTCATTTTCTCTCCATTTTTCGGTCATTTTTCCTCATTTTTTCCCCTTTTTTCCCCCATATTTTTGGTCATTTTTTCCCATTTTTTCCCATTTCCCCCCCATATTTTTGGTCATTTTTTCCCATTTCCCCCCATATTTTTGGTCATTTTTCCCCATTTCTCCCCCATTTTTCCCCATATTTTTGGTCATTTTTTCCCCATTTTCCCCCCATATTTTTGGTCATTTTTTCCCCATTTTTTGGGTAATTTTTCCCCATTTTTTCCCCCTTTTTTCACCATGTTTCCCCCATTTCCCCGCAGGCGGGCAGTGCCGCGACTCGCACGGGCTCTCCCCGCTGTGCCGCTGCCCCCCGGGATTCTCGGGGCGCCGCTGCCAGCACAACGCCGACGATTGCAGCCCCAACCCCTGCGCCCACGGCGGCACCTGCCAGGACGGGGCCAACGCCTTCACCTGCAGCTGCACGCTGGGATTTGGGGGTCCCCGCTGCCGCCGCCGCTCCGGGGCCTGCGCCCCCAACCCCTGCGCCCACGGCGGCACCTGCTTCACGCACTTCTCCGGCCCGGTGTGTGCCTGCGCCCCGGGATTTATGGGGGTGCGCTGCGAGGAGCCCGTCAGGCTCGGGGGGCACCCCGAGAATCACCTGAACCCCCCCGGGTCGGGGGCGCGCCCGGCCGGGCTGCTGGAGCCGCTGGCGCTGTGCGCGCTCCCGCTGCTGCTGCTGCTCGCCCCCGGCGTGGGGATGGCGGTGGCCAGGAGGAGGCGGGGGGGCGGCAGGTGAGACTGGGGGGCGGCAGGTGAGATTGGGGGGCGGCAGGTGACATTGGGGGGCGGCAGGTGACATTGGGGGGGCGGCAGGTGAGATTGGGGGGCGGCAGGTGAGATTGGGGGGCGGCAGGTGAGATTGGGGGGCGGCAGGTGAGGGTTTGGGGGCGGCAGGTGAGCTTGGGGGGCGGCAGATGAGGGTTGGGGGCCTTTGGGGGGATTTGGGGGGGTTTGGGGGCCGGCAGGTGAGGGACTGCGGGGGATTTCGGGGATTTGGGGGGGGTTTTGGGGGGGATTTTAGGGGGTTTGAGGGCGGCAGGTGAGATTGGGGGGCGGCAGGTGAGGGGTTGGGGGGTTTTGGGAGAGGTTTGGGGGGGCGGCAGGTGAGATTGGGGGCGGCAGGTGTGGGGTTGGGGGGTTTTGGGGGGATTTGGGGGGATTTGGGGGCGGCAGGTGAAAGTTCGGGGGTGGCAGGTGAGGGTTTGGGGGTGGCAGGTGCGGGTTTGGGGGAGATTTTGGGGGATTGGGGGGAATTGGGGGGGTTTGGGGGCGGCAGGTGAGGGGCTGGGGGGGATTTGGGGGGGGTTGAGGGACTTTAGGGGGCGGCAGGTGAAGTTTGGGGGGGATTTGGGGGGTTGGAGCTGCTTTGAGGGGGTTTGGGGGCGGCAGGTGAGGGTTGGAGGAAGGCAGGTGTAATTTGGGGGCGATTTGGGGGCTGCAGGTGAGGATCTGGGGGGATTTGGAGGGGTTTTGGGGGAAGATTTTGGGGTCTCAGGGAGGATTTGGGAATCCCGAGGCGGATTTGGGGGTCTCAGGGGGGATTTGCGGTTTTTGGGGGGATTTTGGGTTTTGGGGGGGTCTCAGGGCGGATTTTTTTGGCAGCCGGACCCCAACAGATTCGGGGGGGCCTCCCCGGCTGAGCCCCCCCGGGCCGGAGCGGCGACCCCCGAGAGCCTCGGCCACGAGGGTGAGACCCCAAACCCCCGGGACCCCCCAGAATCCCCCTGAGACCCCAAAACCCCCCCGGGACCCCCAAAATCTCCCCGGGACCCCCAAAATCCCCTGAGACCCCAAAATCTCCCCGGGACCCCCAGAATCCCCCTGAGACCCCAAAACCCCCCGGGACCCCCAAATTTCCCCGGGACCCCCAAAATCCATCCTGGGACCCCAAAATCCATCCTGGGACCCCAAAAATCCCCCCAAATTCCCCATTTAACCCCCACCTTTTGTCCCCCCAGGTGTGACCCCAGTTCCCGGCAATAAATTGGGGAAATTTCGGGGGGGGTGTGGAAATTTGGGGTTTTTGTGGAAATTTTGGTGTTTTGTGGTTTTATTTGGGATTTTTTTGTGAATTTTGGTTGTTTTGGGGTTTATTTGGAGTTTGTTTTGGGGTTTTTGGTGTTTTTAGGAAACTCTGACATTTTGGGTTTATTTTGGGTTTTATTTTGCGGTTTTTTGTGGCTCAGAGGTGCAGGAACTCGGCCATGAAGAGCAGCAGGAGCTTTGGGGTTATTTCGGTGTTTTGGGGGTTTATTTTGGGTTTATTTTTGCAGGTTTTTGGTGTTTTTAGGAAATCCGACATTTTTGGGGTTTATTTTGGGTTTTATTTCGTGGTTTTTGGGGCTCAGAGCTGCAGGAACTCGGCCACAAAGAGCAGCAGGAGCTTTGGGTTTATTTTGGGTTTATTTTTGAGGTTTTTTGGTGTTTTTAGGAAATTCCGACATTTTTGGGTTTATTTTGGGTTTATTTGGGGGTTTTTGCAGGTTTATTTTTGCGGTTTTTCGGCGTTTCTGTAAATGTTCACATTTTGGGATTATTTTGGGTTTATTTTTGGGGTTTTTGGGGCTCAGAGCTGCAGGAACTCGGCCACGAAGAGCAGCAGGACCTTGGCCAGGTCCCGCACGGTCGGGGGGTGCAGATTGGCCTCGGTGTCCCCCGGGGTGTGCCACACCCGCGGGAACGGCGTCGGGATCACGTGCAGCACCGGGACACCTGCGGGGACAGAGGGGACACTGGGGACACCTGTAGGGACATCGGGGACATCGGGGACACCTGCAGGGACAGCAGGGGATAGCAGGGACAGCTGGGGACAGCAGGGACATGGAGGGACATCAGGGACATCACAGACAGTTGGGGACAGCTGGGGAACATGGGGAACCTTGTAGGGACATCGGGACTGGACCAT
>JAJEOU010000780.1:0-43785 GCA_021534815.1 Acrocephalus arundinaceus
GCGGGATCAGGAAGGAGCTGAAAGAGCTTGGCTGTGACCAGAGTGGAAGAGATCCACAAATACCAACGGTGATATTCCAAAGTCATTCAATATTCAAATATCATTCTGGAGGTTGTTTTATTTCCCATTGAACCTAAAAGGGAAAGGTTCCGCTTCTCCCAGAGTGGTTTTTTACCTGGCGGGATAAGGAAGGAGCTGAAGAGACTGGCTTGTGACCAAGGTGACTTAGCAATAACAAACTCACTAACTAACTATTCATACTCATATCAATATCCAAACTGCTATGTGCAATATCGCTTTCCGGTTCTCCGGTAAGAAGTGGTTTTTTTCGCCCGGTATGGCGATCAAGAAAGAGCTGAAAGAGCTTAGGCTGTGACCAGATGCTGGGCACATGCCAATACAAATACATATTAATCACTTCATATCAAATATCAAACTGAGATATTGCACAATCACTTACTGTCTGGGTTCTCGAACATATTCAAGTCTGGAATTGTTTTTTTACGTTTCTCTGGAACCTTCAAAATGTTGAGGATTTCCTGGTTCTCCCCCCAGTGAGGATTCTGTTGCTTGCTACCGAGAGCAGCTTTCTACCCCTGCTTGGCGCTATCAGAACCGAGCAGCTGAAGAGCTTTCGGCTAGTGACCAGAGTGCTGGGGATGGCACAAATATCAAATAGATATTCAATCTTCATCTCAATATCAAACTGTATTCAATATTACATCTCAAATATCAATTCTGGAGATTTGTTAGTTCCTGGAAGAGCTTGGCTGTGGACCGCCAAGAGGATCACAATACCAAATCTGATATTCATCATTCATATCAAATATCAATATTCTGGAGTTGTTTCATTCACTGAACCTAAAAGGAGAGGAAGGATTCCTCTTCTCCAGCAGCTCGGTTCTTACTGCGTGTCAGGAAGGAGCTGAAGAGCTAGGCTGTGAACAACGAACGTTTTGCGGTTTTGGCGGGAGTGCACAGAGGGATTGGCACACAATACCAAATTACGACTCACTTAAATCGGATTTATTCACTCATCACACATATCAATTGATATTTGATATTCATCTCAATATCAATTCTTGGAGAGTCGACTTCTCTTTTTCTCAACGACTAGAAAGTGAGAATGCCTGTGGCTTCCCAGAGAGGTTTTTACCTGGGAATCAGGGAAAAGTTGAGCTGAGGAACACAGCGCTGTGCGACAGCGCACGACGCGTCGGCACACACTCGCTGGGACGAAGACGAAGAGGGCGAGCGCGGACGTGTCTACACTTTCTCGGATAGTAGTTGCGGCACCGCACCGAGCTCTCCCTCGAGTACCGGTGCCGTTGCGGGTTCAGGAAGGAACAGGACTGGGCTGCAGGGACCAACCTTTAGTGCGGACCTGCGAAAGCAGACGTGTCACGTACAAGTGTCATAGAGTCGGCACAGCGATGATTCCAGGCAGCAGGAGCTGGAATTGTTGATAAATGCTGATGTGAAACTCTCATGCCCAGAAGCCCCAAAGATCAGCCCATTCCCGTTGAACCAGCCCTGAGGGCAGGGGGAAAGGAGTGACCCCGGCCATGGCATGCTGGCCCTTGTCACCTTGTGACATTCACGGCCTGGCAAAGTGTGGCCTCTTGTATCCTTTGTGACACTTCACATCGAGCTGCTGGCCACTTGTCAACCTTATATCACATCACACTGGTCAGTGCCTGCCCTTGTCACTTCAATATTCATGGCCTGGCAGTGCAGGCCCTTGTCACCTTTGTGATATTCAAAAACCTGCAGTGCTGGCCTTGTCACTTTTTTGCTATTCATGGCGGTTGGCTTAGTGCTGGCTCTTGTCACCTTTTTGTACTCATGGCCTCGCAGAGTGCGCCTGTCACCTTTGGTGACATCCACACCTGGCATGTGGCTGGCCTTATGCGTCAACCTTTGTGCCATTCACACCTGGCAGTGGCGTGCCTTGTCCACCTTTTGTCAACTCACAACACTGGCAGTGCTCACCTTTGTCACCTTTTTGTATTCACACCTGGCACGTGCTGGCCCTGTCAACCTTTGTGACATTCACACCTGGCGTGGCTAGGCCTTTTGTCACCTTTGTGCCATTCACACCTGGCAAGTGCTGCTCCTTGTCACCTTTTTGGTCACTCACCACCTGGCAGTTGGCTGGCCCTTGTCACCTTTTTGACATCACACGCTGGCAGTGCTGGCCCTTGTCACCTTTTTTTGTCACTCACACCTGGCAGTGCTAGGCCCTTGTCACACTTTCAATATTCATGGCCTGGCAGTGCCTGGCCTTGTCACCCTCTATGTGATCATCAAAACCATGCAGTGCTGCCTTGGTCACCCTTTTTGCATTCATGACTGGCAAGTGCTGGGCCCTTGTCACCTTCTTTGTCACTTGGAGACCTGGCAGTGGCGGCCCTTGTCACCTTTTTTGTCAACTCCCACCTGGGCAGTGCTGCCACTTAGTCACCTTTTGTATCACTCTACAACCCTGCTAACTGCTGGGCCCTTTCCACCTATCTCTTGTCACTACCCGACCTGGCAGTGCTGCGCTTGTCACTTTGTGACCACTCCACGGCCGGTATTCTGTGCCTGAGTGTCCACTTTTTCCCTCCATCCGCAAATTTTATGATCTCCCGCATCCACAGCCCTGATTTCACACCATCAGATGTTTCTGGTTTCTGAAAAATTCTCTCCCAGCCATTTTCCTATAAACAAGGAAATAGTTTCTGTGACTGGTACCTATATTCAATTCACTTTTTACTATACGGAAACGCGGTTTCTCTTGATACCTCCTGGTTTGACCATGTTCCTTGAAGAAGGGTTTTCCTTTGTTTACCAAATTGGTCTAAAAATAGTATAAAACGCGGCACGCAAATCCTAATTAATAATTTTTTAGCTTTCTGATCATCAGAGTCCGTGTCATTTGTGGTGAAAAACAGCGTCACCCATGCCGTTGTGGAACCAAAATTTAATTAATTAAATCTTATTATCTTTAACAACTGCAATTTAAGTGGTTGATCAACGCTCTGAGGAACCAAAACCTGTCTGCGAAAACTTTTCTCCAACACTGGGTTAAATTTGACAGAAAACACAAACCATTTCATTTTGTGCACCAGAAGTTGATGCCTCACCGCCCCTCAAACCTTCTGCTCGGTCTGCTCAGAGAGATCATATGTAACATTATTTTTTTTCCTTTTCTCCCTGCTCTAACCTCTCATTTTCCTTTTTTTCTTTCCCTTTCCCCTGCTCTTAACCCTTCCATGTTTCCCTTTTTGCCCCCTTCCACTGCTCTACTCTCATTTCCTTTTCTCTTTCCCTGCTCTTACCTCTCATCTTTGTCCCTGGTTTTTTTCTCTTCCAGCCTTTTCCACCTTCTTTTCCTTTTTCTTAACCCTCTCATCTTTCCTCTTTTTTCTCTTTCCTCTCTCTTCCCTTTTCTTTTTTTTTCCTTCCCCTGCTCTTACCTCTCATTTTTTCCTTTCCCTGCTTCTTACTCCATTTTCCTTTTTTTCTCTACCTCTCATTTTCCCTTTTTTTCTCTTTCCCTGCTCTTACCTCTCATTTTTTCTCTTTCCCTGCTCTTACCTCTCATTTTCCCTTTTTTTTCCTTTTTCCCCTGCTCTTACCTCTCATTTTCCCTTTTTTCTCTTACTTCTCATTTTCCTTTTCTCGCGCCACTCTTCCCCTCTTCCCTCATTTTCCCTCTTTTCCCCTCTTTACTCCATTTCCCTTTTCCCTCCCCTGCTCTTACCCTCTCATTTTTTCCCTTCCCCTGCTCTTACCTCTCACCCTTCCCCTCTATCATTTTTTCCCTTCCCCTGCTCTTACCTCTCATTTTTTCCCTTCCCCTGCTCTTACCTCTCACAGAGCAGCAGGGTGGGCTCGGACCGAGCTGTCAGGTTCACCGTGTCCTTCCCAAAGGGGAACAAACCCCCCAGGATGAAATCCCCCGGCCTCTGGAACTGCTCCGAGAGACACGAGGGGCTGGGGGAGGCTGCACAGCCACAGCCCAGGGACAGCAGCAGCACCGGGAGCTGCAGCTTGGGAAAATTTGGGAAGGGCAGCAGGGAATTCAGGGACAGCAGCAGCACAGGGAGCTGCAGCTTGGGAAAATTTGGGAAAGGCAGCAGGGAATTCAGGGACAGCAGCAGCACAGGGAGCTGCAGCTTGGGAAAATTTGGGAAGGGCAGCAGGGAATTCAGGGACAGCAGCAGCACAGGGAGCTGCAGCTTGGGAAAATTTGGGAAAGGCAGCAGGGAATTCAGGGACAGCAGCAGCACAGGGAGCTGCAGCTTGGGAAAATTTGGGAAAAGGAACAGGGAATTCAGGGATAGCCAGAGTCCTGGGGTCTTCAATTTGGAGAAAATATCTGGGAAAGGGAAGGGCAGCAGGGAATTCAGGAACAGCAAAAGCACAGGGAGCTGCAGCTTGGGGCAAAAATTTGGGAAAAGGAACAGGAGCAGGGAATTCAGGGACAGCCAAAGCCCTGGGATCTTCATTTTGGGGGAAAAACCTGGGAAAAGGAGGAGCACGGAATTCAGGGACAGCAAGAGTGCCGGGATCTTCATTTTGGGAGAAAAATTTGGGAAAAGGAGGAGAAGCAGGGAATTCAGGCACAGCAAAGCACAGGGAGCTGCAGTTTGGGGGAAAACAGATCTAGAAGAGAAGCAGGGAATTCAGGGACAGCCAAACCCCTGGGAGCTGCAGTTTGGGGAAAAAATCTGGGAAAAGCAAGGGCAGTAGGGAATTCAGGCACAGCAAAAGTCCTGGGAACTTCATTTTGGGGAAAAACCTGGGAAGAGCAGCAGGGAATTCAGGCACAGCAAAAGCACAGGGGTCTTCATTTTGGGGAAAAATGTGGGAAAAGGAGGAGGAGCAGGGAATTGAGGCACAGCAAAAGCCCTGGGATTTTCATTTTTGGGGAAAACAGATCTAGAAAGAGGAACAGGGAATTCAGGAACAGCCAAACTCTTGGGAGCTGCAGTTTGGGGAAAAAACCTGGGAAGAGCAGCAGGGGAATTCAGGGACAGCCAAACTCTTGGGAGCTGCAGTTTGGGGAAAAAATCTGGGAAGAGCAGCAGGGAATTCAGGAACAGCAAAAGCACAGGGAGCTGCAGCTTGGGGGAAAAATTTGGGAAAAGGAAGAGAAGCAGGGAATTCAGGAACAGCAAAAGCCCTGGGATCTTCATTTTGGGGAAAAAATCTGGGAAGAGCAGCAGGGAATTCAGGCACAGCAAAACCCTTGGGATCTTCATTTTGGGGAAAAAACCTGGGAAAAGGAGGAGGAGCAGGGAATTCAGGGACAGCAAAAGCCCTGGGAGCTGCATTTTGGGGAAAAAATCTGGGAAAAAGGAGGAGCAGGGAATTCAGGGACAGCCAGAGTCCCGGGATCTTCATTTTGGGGAAAAAACCTGGGAAGAGCAGCAGGGAATTCAGGAACAGCCAAACCCTTGGGAGCTGCAGCTTGGGGAAAAAACCTGGGAAAAGCAGCAGGGAATTCAGGCACAGCCAGAGTCCTGGGATCTTCATTTTAGAGGAAAAAACCTGGGAAAAGGAGGAGCAGCAGAGGGAATCCAGGCTCAGCTTTTCCTGGGCAGTCTCTTTAAATAGAGCTCGGAGGAATTTGTTTATCCAAATCCATTAAATTCATTCCAGTGGGCAACAACCAAATCCCCTCTGAGGGCACCTGGGTGCAAACCACTGCCCCAGGCTGATTTTTTTAATTCAGGGAGCAAATTTTGCTCAGAGGGATTCATAAATTTATTATCAAAGCCGTGGAAATTTGGATTTCCAAATAAAAACTCCAGTGCCTCACTCTGATTCTGGTAATTCTCACATAATTCAGTTTTATTGATTTATTTTTTAAATTTGAGGTCAGCTCACCATGGAAATAATCAAATTTTCCTCAGGGCAGGGCAGGAATTTGCCTGGAGAGGCCATTCAGGGTCACAATTTAATTAATTAATGTGAGTTAATTAAGCTTGGTGAGTTGTCACTCAGCTGAATTGATATTTAATTGATTTTTTTTTTTAGGAATCAAAAAATTGATTTTTTAGGAATCAGAAAATTGATTTTTAGGAATCAAATTGATTTTTAGGAATCAAAAAATTGATTTTTTAGGAATCAAAAAATTGATTTTTTAGGAATCAAAAAATTGATTTTTAGGAATCAAATTGATTTTTAGGAATCAAAAAATTGATTTTTTAAGAATCAAAAAATTGATTTTTTAGGAATCAAAAAATTGATTTTTTAGGAATCAAATTGATTTTTAGGAATCAAAAAATTGATTTTTTAGGAATCAAAAAATTGATGTTTAAGAATCAATTGATTTTTAAGAATCAAAAAATTGATTTTTAGGAATCAAAAAATTGATTTTTTTAAGAATCAGAAAATTGATTTTTTAAGAATCAAAACATTGATTTTTAGGAATCAAAAAATTGATTTTTTAGGAATCAGAAAATTGATTTTTTAAGAATCAGAAAATTGATTTTTTAGGAATCAAAAAATTGATTTTTTTAAGGAATCAAAAATTTGATGTTTAAGAATCAAAAAACTGATTTTTTAGGAATCAAGAAATTGATTTTTTAAGAATCAAAAAATTGATTTTTTAAGAATCAAAAAATTGATGTTTAGGAATCAAAAAATTGATTTTTTAAGAATCAAAAAATTGATTTTTTTAGGAAGTTTTTACTGGCTGATTTAATTTTTTTTCCTCACTCTGAACTGGGACATTAATTTCAGTTTAAAACCTTAAATCCAAATTCACAACACGATAATTTAGCTTTTATTACTTTATTTTTTCTGTCCTGGCTTGGATTTTAGGACAGTTTTGAATGAAAAGTTGAATTTTCTGCTGCCAAAATGATGCTCCAAGGCTGGAATATTTTCCTTGCAGGAAGAGCAGGGACAAAAATTCAGGAATAATTCAGGGAAGCACCAATTGCAGCTTTATTTTCAGGTATGTTCATATTAATTTTTTTAAGGATTCTTTCCTTTTACTGGACTATTTAAGCTTTAACTATAAAACTTTTACTTAAAAAATAAAATCTAAACAAAATTCTGAATTTTGGGCAAATTCCTCTTCAATATTAATATTTATTGCCTAAGAGAAATAGTTGGAATGAATGTGACAGGAGAAAAAATCTTTTTCTTGTGGTCACACCAACATTTTGAGAGATCTAAACCCATTTTTTGGGGTTTTTTCAATACATTATTTTAGTTTAAAGGTATTTTATTCCCTGCAGAGGTGAAATATCAGCTGGGCTGATCTTAAAGGAAATAAAACAGATTTTTCTGAGGGAAAATCTGAATTTTGAGAGATCTAAACCCATTTTATTTGTGTTTTTCTCCACACATTATTTTAGTTTAAAGGCATTTTCAGTCCCTGATCTTAAGGGAAATAAAACAGATTTTTTTAGGGAAAAAAATGGGGTTTGAGAGATCCAAACCCATTTTTTGGGTTTTTTTCAATACATTATTTTAGTTTAAAGGCATTTTATTCACTGTAGAGGTGAAATATCAGCTGGCCTGATCTCCAGGGAAATAAACCAGATTTTTTAAGGGAAAAAAATGGGGTTTGAGAGATCTAAACTAATTTTTTGGGGTTTTTTCAACACATTATTTTATTTTATTCCCTGCAGAGGTGAAATATCAGCTGGCCTGATCTTAAGGGAAATAAAACAGATTTTTCTAAGGAAAAAATGGGGTTTGAGAGATCTAAACCAATTTTATTTGTGTATTTTTCAACACATTATTTTAGTTTAAAGGCATTTCAGTCCCTGAAATATCAGCTGGGCTGATCTCAAGGGAAATAAAACAGATTTTTTAGGGGAAAAAATGGGGTTTGAGAGATCTAAACCCATTTTTTGTGGTTTTTTCAATACATTATTTTAGTTTAAAGGCATTTCAGTCCCTGCAGATGTAAAATATCAGCTGGGCTGATCTCCAAGGAAATAAAACAGATTTTTCTAAGGGAAAATCTGAATTTTGAGAGATCTAAACAAAATTTTTGGGTTTTTCTCCACACATTATTTTAGTTTAAAGGCATTTCAGTCCCTGAAATATCAGCTGGCTTGATCTTAAGGGAAATAAAACAAATTTTTAGGGAAAAAATGGGGTTTGAGAGATCTAAACCCATTTTTTGTGTTTTTTTCTCCACACATTATTTTAGTTTAAAGGCATTTCACTCCCTGCAGATGTAAAATATCAGCTGGGCTGATCTCCAAGGAAATAAAACAGATTTTTTTAGGGAAAATCTGAATTTTGAGAGATCTAAACCCATTTTTGGGGTTTTTTCTCCACACATTATTTTAGTTTAAAGGCATTTCACTCCCTGAAAGGTGAAATATCAGCTGGGCTGATCTCCAGGGAAATAAAACAGATTTTTCTAAGGGAAAATCTGAATTTTGAGAGATCTAAACCCATTTTTGGGGTTTTTTCTCCACACATTATTTTAGTTTAAAGGCATTTCAGTCCCTGAAATATCAGCTGGCCTGATCTTAAAGGAAATAAAACAGATTTTTTAAGGAAAAAAATGGGGTTTGAGAGATCTAAACCCATTTTTGGGGGTTTTTTCTCCACACATTATTTTAGTTTAAAGGTATTTCAGTCCCTGAATTATCAGCTGGGCCTGATCTTAAGAGAAATAAAACAGATTTTTTAGGGAAAAAATGGGGTTTGAGAGATCTAAACCCATTTTTTGTGTTTTTTTCTCCACACATTATTTTAGTTTAAAGGCATTTTATTCCCTGTAGAGGTGAAATATCAGCTGGGCTGATCTCCAAGGAAATAAAACAGATTTTTTTAGGGAAAATCTGAATTTTGAGAGATCTAAACCCATTTTTGGGGTTTTTTCTCCACACATTATTTTAGTTTAAAGGCATTTCACTCCCTGTAAGGTGAAATATCAGCTGGGCTGATCTCCAAGGAAATAAAACAGATTTTTTAGGGGAAAAAATGGGGTTTGAGAGATCTAAACCCATTTTTTGGTGGTTTTTTCTCCACACATTATTTTAGTTTAAAGGTATTTCAGTCCCTGAATTATCAGCTGGGCCTGATCTTAAGAGAAATAAAACAAATTTTTAGGGAAAAAATGGGGTTTGAGAGATCTAAACCCATTTTTTGTGGTTTTTTCTCCACACATTATTTTAGTTTAAAGGCATTTCACTCCCTGCAGATGTAAAATATCAGCTGGGCTGATCTCCAAGGAAATAAAACAGATTTTTTTAGGGAAAATCTGAATTTTGAGAGATCTAAACCCATTTTTGGGGTTTTTTCTCCACACATTATTTTAGTTTAAAGGCATTTCACTCCCTGTAAGGTGAAATATCAGCTGGGCTGATCTCCAAGGAAATAAAACAGATTTTTTAGGGAAAAATGGGGTTTGAGAGGTTTTAACCCATTTTTTTTGTTTTTCTCAACACATTATTTTAGTTTAAAGGCATTTCAGCCCCTGAAATATCAGCTGGCTTGATCTTAAAGGAAATAAAACAGATTTTTAGGGAAAAAAATGGGATTTGAGAGATCTAAACCCATTTTTGGGTTTTTTTCTCCACACATTATTTTAGTTTAAAGGCATTTCACTCCCTGCAGATGTAAAATATCAGCTGGGCTGATCTCAAGGGAAATAAAACAGATTTTTTTAGGGAAAACAAATCTGTGTAGGTGTAAATCCTGTCCCTTCCACCAAAATATGACCCCACAAAGGAGACACCTCAAAGCCACGTGGTTCACATAATTTAATTTGCACTTAGGTCACTCTCCATGAGCTAAGAGTGATTTCCTGAATATTTTTTTTTCAGTGTTACATGAAGCCCAAAAGAGACAATCAGCCTGTCAGAACCTGTGGGATTTCATCCCACACATCCTGGATTAACCCTGAAATGTTTTTCCAGCTTCCCAAAAATCACTAAATCCCATCTGACATCCTTTGGTTCTTCTTGGTTTGCAGTAGAAGGCAGCAGCCTCACCAAGCAGTGATTTTACAGTACAAGTGTGGATTTCTCCCCTCAAAGAGGCAGAAAAATCCTTTTTGTAGGCATTTAATACATTCATTAAAAAAAAATCAAACATAGAAGGACACAACTCAAACAGCTCCAAGCTGGGCTGGCCAGAGGGGATTGTGCAGCATAAATTAAATTAAATTAAATTAAATTAAAACCTGCACATCCCAAGTGCAAAAAGCATGGATTCAAAGGGCTGGGATGTGACAGAAAAGGGAAAATGTTGCTGGAATTTTCTAAATTTAATGACACCCACCCCAACTTCCTTCAGCTTCTGGGTGAGGTGGTTGTGGCAGGGAAAGGAAATTCCTTGAAATGAATTTTAATTTAAAGGATTAAAATTCTCCAGGTGGGTTTTTTTTCTTTTCAAAGTGGCCAGCTGAGCTCCCAGAGATGTAAAAGTGTTCAAGACACCACAACTCAAATTTGTGCTGTCACACCAGGCCACAGCTCCTGCTGGAAATGCACAGAAGCTGCTGAAGTTTGGCTTGAAAATAAAAATCTTTTCTGGCAATGACAACAACAAAAAAAAACCCCAAAAAAATGAACAAAAAAACCTCACCATGACCAAAACAAATAAACAAAAATTCCCTTAGCAGCTTGTCCAAATGTGGAATTTTTTTTTCCTAACCGTAGAGTTCTACACACAGACTAACAGATATTAAAAAAAAAATATAAAGAACTGGTCCACGTTTATAAAGTGAATTATTTGGCCAACTCCTCAGCTCCAGGCTGGAAAGGAAAAGTGGATGGTGCTGGGAACTGGGGTGGGGAGGGGTTGTGCTTTTGCCAAAAGGTGAATTTCAAGGTGAAAATGTGATTTTCACTGCCAAAAATGCCATTTTTCATCCCAAAAATACCATTTTCAAACCAAAACCGCCATTTTCACCCCCCAAAATGTGATTTTCCAGTCCAAAAATGCCATTTTCAACCTGAAAAATGTGATTTCCACTGCCGAAAATGCCATTTTTGTCCCAGAAATGCCATTTTTTCATCCCAAAAATGCCATTTTCACCCCGAAAATGTGATTTTCCAGCCCAACAATGCCATTTTCACTGCTGAAAATGCCATTTTCACCCCCCAAAATGCGATTTTTCAGTCTAAAAATGCCATTTTCACTCCCCAAAATGCAATTTTTCACCCCCCAAAATGCGACTTTTTCAGTCCAAAAATGCCATTTTCACCCGAAAACCACCATTTTCATCCCCAAAACGCCATTTTCACCCCCAAAAAATGCGATTTTCGAGTCTAGAAATACCATTTTCACCCCGAAAAATGCGATTTTTCAGCCCAAAACCGCCATTTTCACCCCCCAAAATGCGATTTTTCAGTCCAAACCCACCATTTTCAGCCCGAATATGCCATTTTTCATCCCGAAAACACCATTTTCACCCCAAAAAATGCGATTTTCGAGTCCAGAAATACCATTTTCACCCCGAAAAATGCGATTTTTCACCCCCCAAAATGCGATTTTTCAGTCCAAAACCACCATTTTCACCCCGAATATGCCATTTTTCATCCCGAAACCACCATTTTCACCCCGAAAAATGCGATTTTTCAGTCCAAAACCGCCATTTTTCATCCCGAAAACACCATTTTCACCCCGAAAAATGCGATTTTTCAGTCCAAAACCACCATTTTCACCCCGAATATGCCATTTTTCATCCCGGAAACACCATTTTCACCCCAAAAAAGGCGATTTTCGAGTCCAGAAATACCATTTTCACCCCGAAAAATGCGATTTTTCACCCCCCAAAATGCGATTTTTCAGTCCAAACCCACCATTTTCACCCCGAATATGCCATTTTTCATCCCGAAAACACCATTTTCACCCCGAAAAATGAGATTTTTCAGTCCAAAACCGCCATTTTTCATCCCGAAAACACCATTTTCACCCCCCAAAATGCGATTTTTCAGTCCAGAACCACCATTTTTCACCCCGAAAAATCCAATTTCCCTCTCTGTCAGGGCAGGTCGAGCAGCTTGTGCCTCTCGAAGAGCTCCTGGGTGATGCCGTACACATCCCCGATGTACGGGATGGCCTCCCCCAACATCGCCACCGCCTCCTCGGGCGGGCCCACGTTCATGATCTCCAGGAACGCCTCCCGGGAAGGCAAAGCACAAAAAGCCAAAGTGGCGGCTTTGCGGATCACCCAAGGGTGGTGAGGAGCCAGCGATGCATTGTATGCATCGGTGCAGAGCACGGAGGTGCGCGGGTCCCCGGAGCGCAGCCCCTCCAGGAAGAGCTGCAGCCAGCGCAGGGCGCGGTGCAGCCGCAGCACCGTGCGGCAGCCGGAGTCGGGCCGGGCCCGCAGCGCCGCCGGCCCCGCCGCCAGCTCCTGCTCCACCATGGATTGAAGGGATACAAAATGTTGTTGTTGGCAGTGCCCTTCCAGAAGAGTCACCTTGGCCACGGCGTCTTTGGTGATGAAGGAGAAGACGGCGCCCAAGCTCTGGAGGAAGCTGGGGGAGAAAGGGGGAGAGGGTCAGGGGGTGGAGAGACTAAAATGGAGCTGAGGGGGGAAGAGGAACCCAGAAGAAATCTGAGGGGGGAAGAGAATCCCAATGACACCTGAGGGTGAAGAGGAACCTAAAAAATACCCGAGGGGGCAAGAGAACCCAAAAACCACTCCAAGGGTAAAGAAAGAGCCTCAAAAACCACCTGAGGGGGGAAGAGAACACAAAAACCACCTGAGGGGGGAAGAGGAATCTAAAAAACCACCACAAAGGTGAAAACCCAAAAAAACACCTGAAGGGTGAAAGGAGAACCCCAAAACCACCTCAGGGGTGAAAGAAGAGCCTCAAAAACCACCTGAGGGGGGGAAGAGGAACCTAAAAAACACCTGAGGGGGGAAGAGAACCCCAATGACACCTGAGGGTGAAAAGGAACCTAAAAAATACCCGAGGGGGGAAGAGAACCCCAAAAACCACTCCAAGGGTGAAGAGAGAGCCTCAAAAACACCTGAGGGGTGAAGAGGAACTTAAAAACCACCTGAGGGGTGAAGAGAGAGCCTCAAAAACCACCTGAGGGGGGAAGAGGAACCTAAAAAACACCTGAGGGGTGAAGAGAACCCCAAAAAACACCTGAGAGGTGAAGAGAACCTCAAAAATAACCTGAGGGGTGAAGAGGAACCTAAAAAACACCTCAGTGGGGAAAAGAACCCCAAAGCCACCTGAGGGGTACAAAGAGAACCTCAAAAACCACCTGAATGGTGAAGAGGAACCTTAAAAAACCATGAGTGGGGAAGAGAACCCCAAAGCCACCTGAGGGGTGAAGAGGAACCCAAAAAAACACCTGAGGGGGGAAGAGAACCTCAAAAACCACTCCAAGGGTGAAGAAAGAAGCCCAAAAACCACCTGAGGGGTGAAGAGGAACCTAAAAAACAACCTCGGGGGGAAGAGAACCCCAAAACCTACCTGAGGGGTGAAAAGAGCCTCAAAAAACACCTGAGGGGTGAAAGGAGAACCCAAATACCACACCCGGGGTGAAAAAAGAACCCCAAAACCACTCCAAGGGTAAAGAGAGAACCCCAAAAACACCTGAGGGGTGAAAAGAGAACCCAAAACTACCTGAAGGGTGAAGAGGAACCCCAAAAACTACCCCAAGGGTGAAAAGAGAACCCAAAAAACACCTCAGGTATGAAAAGGGAACCCAAAACTACCTGAGGGGTGAAAGGAGAATCTCAAAAAACACCTGAGGGGGAAAAGAACCCCAAAACCACCTCAGGGGTGAAAGGAGAACCCCAAAATACACGAGGGGTGAAAAAGCATACCCCAAACCACCTCAGGGGTGAAAAGAGAACCTAAAATAACACCTGAGGGGTGAAAAGAGAACCCAAAACCACTTCAGGGACAAAAAGTCAACCCTGAAACCAGCTCAGGGGTAAAAGGAGAACCAAGAAACTCCTCAGGGGTGAAAGGAAAACCCCAAATCGAAGCCCTGAGCCCCAGGGCTGCTCACAGGAGTGCTGCACATCCCCCTGAGCCCGGGAAAGCTGCCCCAGGGCTGTGCAGGACATTCCCAGGGACCTGCTGGGCCAGGAGGGGAAACCCTGCTGGGACCTGCTGAGATCCCAGCCCTGAGCAGGGACTGCACCTCACCAGCCATTCTGCATTTAAAACTCTGACCTTGAAGGGTGAAGCCTTGCAAAGCTCCCAGGAATTCAGTGCCAGAAGCACAGAACGGTCGGTGTTGAACGGGACCTTCCATCCCACCCAGTGCCACCCCTGCCATGGGCAGGGACACCTCCCGCTGTCCCCAGGGTGCTCCAGCCTGGCCTGGGACACCTCCAGGGATGGAGCAACCACAGCAAATCTGGGAAATCCATCCCAACCCCTCCCCACGCTCCCAGGGAAGAATTCCATCCCAAAATCCAACCTAAACTCGCTGTCAGTGTGAATCCATTCCCCCTTGTCCTACCCAGCCAGGCTCTTGTAAACCAGTTTTTTTTCCATCTTTCCTGTCAGCTGCAGTGCTGGAAAGGGCCACAGCTCCTTTAAATGGGTCAAACTGAGGAAACTGACCTAAACTGCTACAAATATTACAGGGAAATATTCTCTGATGTGGGCCAAAGCTGTGCTGTGGAGGATCTCCCTCAGAAAGTGACCGGGATTCCTTCCTGTCAGTGTGAGGCCACCTGTCCTGTCACTGCATCCTTCTGCCCACAGAAGCAGGGAGCCAGCCGGGCACTCACCGGATGAGCCCCCGCCAGCCGCTCAGGTAAGGCTCCAGCAGCACCTCCCGCTGTTCCGTCACGCACCGGCGGAAAGCGTCCAGAACCTCCCTCAGGCTGAACGCGGCCGCCGCCGCCATCGCTCCGCGGCGTCGCCTTCTGCTCCTCCCTGCGCACCGCCGGCTCGGCCAATCAGCGCCGCGTCCGTCACCCGCCTCTCCCCGCGGGCCAATCAGCTTCGCGTGCGTCACCGAGGCTCGGCCAATCCGCGCGGGGTGCGCGAGGGGCGGGGCCCGGCGGGGCTGCGCAGGCGCGGAGGAAGCGCCGGGAGCTGTGAGGGGCTGCGGGCGGGCCCTGGTGAGTTTGCAACGGTTTAGACGTTTTTGTGCGATTTTCTTTGTGATTTTTTCCTTTTTTGTCTCTTTTAGTGTGTTTCTACATGCGCTCTCCCGGCTCTTAGCAGTGGTGGTGGATATCGAAGCCAAGCAGGGCCGGTTTCCCACAGGTTGTTGTTGATCACCTCAGCCGTATTTTCTGTCTCGCCTCAGGAAAAAGTTTGGCCTCTGCTCGAGTCTTCGGCCGGATCCTGGAAAACAGTTGGAATGGCACCTATAAAAACAACGAAATCCTCTCTTTTTGTGCCCCTCACGGATCTGCTGCTGGAGTAATTTTCTGTGCGGATTTGAGACGTGGAGTGGGGTAAAAATGCCCGAGATCAAAGTCACTCCCTTGGGTAAGCCCAGCCTAAAATTGTCTTGAAACACAACCACTGAAAACCTGTGGGATTTGGAATTTCGGGTGATATTGCTGGAGCAGTCTGAGGTGATGATTTCTGTCAGCATCTCTCTTGGTTTTTTTCCAGTGAGTTATAACTGTTTGGATTAATTAATCAGGATTAATGAATTAATTCTGATAAAGGCTCTGTGGTAGAGCGTTAATTCACCTCCAGTGCTAAAGAGCCACAGGAAGAAAATATTTCTCGTTTTTCCGTGTTTAATATTTTATTTTTCTGGGTTCTGCAGCTAGAGGGCAGAGGATGAGCAGAAATGCTTTATCCTCACAGATAATTATCAGGCTTGCTGTGGATTTAATTTAATGAAGCTTAATGAGGGCAGAGCAGCTGGAAACTGAGCTCTGATCTTTGGCAGAAAAAGGATTCTTTTCTCTTCCTTGAAACTGCAATTGCATGAAGTTTGTACAGACTTTGCCTGCTTTTCTTTTGAAAGAGTTGCAGCTTTTCCCAGAGGTGTTTTACTGGTATTTTACTGGTGCTTTATTGGTATTTTGCTGGTATTTTACTGGTTTTTTATTGGTGTTTTGCTGGTGGGTTATTGGTATTTTACTGGTATTTTGCTTGTGCATTATTGATATTTTGCTGGTGTGTTACTGGTATTTTACTGGTGCTTTATTGGTGTTTTGCTGGTATTTTACTGGTTTTTTTATTGGTGTTTTGGTGGTGTTTTACTGGTTTTTTTATTGGTGTTTTGCTGGTAAGTTATTGGTATTTTACTGGTGGTTTGCTGGTTTTTTATTGGTATTTTACTGGTTTTTTATTGGTGTTTTGCTGGTGTGTTATTGATATTTTTGCTGGTGTTTTATTGGCATTTTTGCTGGTGTTTCATTGATATTTTACTCGTGTTTTACTGGTTTTTTTATTGGTGTTTTACTGGTGTTTTGCTGGTTTTTACTCCTATTTTGCCGGTGTTTTATTGACATTTTGCTCATATTTTGCTGGTGCTTCATTGGTATTTTCCTGGTGTTTTGCTGATATTTGACTGCTGTTTTGCTCATATTTTGCTGGTGTTTTCCTGCTGTTTTGCTGGTGTTTTATTGTTGTTTTCCTGATGTTTTCCTGCTGTTTTTCCATGTCCAGGTGCCGGGCAGGACGTGGGCAGGAGCTGCATCCTGGTGTCCATTGCTGGCAAGAATGTGATGCTGGACTGTGGGATGCACATGGGCTACAATGATGATGTGAGTGTCCCCTGGGCCAGCTGCAGCCACCTCCTCCTGTCCCACGTTTTTTTGGGATTTTTGGGAGCATTTCTGGGCTCCTCTGTCAGCTGAGCTATGGCAGAGCTGCTCTTTCCCCTTTAGAAATCTGCCAAAACATCCCTGCCCTTGATATTCCATGAAATACATCCAGCCCCCCTTCCCCTGACTCATGGATTTTGGAAAAAATGTTTTTATTTGATTTTATTATTAATGCAGCTGCAAATGCTGCATTCCAGGTGGGTTTGGACGCTGTGTGAGCAGGAATTCTGTCCTTTGGGGCAGTTCATTCCATGTGGGATCCTGATGCTCCAGGAAACTTTTGGGTTCCCTAACACAGCAGGAAAGGAACCATGGCACAAATATTTTGTAGGGTTCAGTTCCAGCAGCAAATGTGCTGTGACAGGAAAGCTTTTGGGGCTTTGTGCCTCAGAGCCAGGATGTGTTCAGCACCTGTTTGACCTGGAAGATAAAATCATTTATTTGTGAAAGGCTCAGTTCTGTCTGTCCCCTCCTTTCTGCCTCTCCTTGCACACAAAAGCTGCTGGAGAGGGCTCAGCACATTCCCAGTGTCCCAGGCCCTTCCTTCCATGTTTTTTTTTCTTGGATCTATGATGTTGATATTGCCTGGAGAGTGTTCAGCACATTCCCAGAGTCCCAGACCCTTCTTTCCATGTTTTTTTTTTTGGATCAGTGATGCTGATGTTACCTGGAGAGGGCTCAGCACATTCTCAGATTCCCAGACCCTCCGTTCCATGTTTTTTTCTTGGATTACTGATCCTGGTGCTGCCTGGAGGGTGCTCAGCACATTCCCAGTGTCCCAAGCCCTTCCTTCCATGGATTTTTTTCTTGGATCACTGATGCTGGTGTTACTTGGAGAGTGTTCAGCACATTCCCAGAGTCCCAGACCCTTCTTTCCATGAATTTTTCTCTTGGATCAGTGATGCTGGTGCTGCCTGGAGAGAGCTCAGCACATTCCCAGAGTGCCAAGCCTTTCCTTCCATGGATTTTTCTCTTGGATCAGTGATGCTGGTGCTGCCTGGAGAGAGCTCAGCATATTCCCAGAGTTCCAGACCCCTTTTTCCATGGTTTTTTTTTTGATCACTGATGTTGATGTTTCCTGTAGAGTGCTCAGCACATTCCCAGTGTCCCAAGCCCTTCCTTCCATGGATTTTTTGGGTCACTGATGCTGCCTGGAGAGGGCTCAGCACATTCCCAGAGTCCCAGACCCTTCTTTCCATGGGTTTTTTGGATCACTGATGTTGGTGCTGCCTGGAGGGTGCTCAGCACATTCCCAGAGTTCCAGACCCTTCTTTCCATGTTGTTTTTCTTGGCTCAATGATGCTGGTGCTGCCTGGGAAGGGCTCAGCACTTTCCCAGTGTCCCAGGCCCTTCCTTCCATGTTTTTTTTCTTGGATCACTGATGCTGGTGTTACCTGGAGAGGGCTCGGCACATTCCCAGAGTCCCAGACCCTTCTTTCCATGTTCTTTTTTTTGGATCAGGGATGCTGGTGCTGCCTGGAGAGTGCTCAGCACATTCCCAGAGTTTCAGACCTTTCTGTCCATAGATTTTTTGGATCACTGATGCTGCCTGGAGAGGGCTGAGCACATTCCCAGAGTTCCAGGCCCTTCCATGAATTTTTTTGATCACTGGTGTTACCTGGAGAGGGCTCAGCACTTTCCTGGAGTCTCAAGCCTTTCCTTCCATGGATTTTTTGGCTCAGTGATGCTGGTGCTGCCTGGGCAGTGCTCAGCACATTCCCAGTGTCCCAAGCTCTTCTTTCCATGGGTTTTTTGGATCACTGATGTTGGTGCTGCCTGGAGGGTGCTCAGCACATTCCCAGAGTCTCAGGCCTTTCCCTTCATGGGTGTTTTGGATCACTGATGCTGCCTGGAGAGGCCTGAGCACATTCCCAGTGTCCCAGGCCATTCTTTCCATGTTTTTTTTTGCATCAGCGATGCTGGTGCTGCCTGGAGAGTGCTCAGCACTTCCCCATAGTCCCACGCCTTTCCCTCCATGGATTTTTTGGATCAGTGATGCTGGTGCTGCCTGGAGGGTGTTCAGCACATTCCCAGAGTCCCAAGCCCTTCCTTACATGGATTTTTGGGTCACTGGTGCTGCCTGGAGAGGGCTGAGCACATTCCCAGAGTCCCAGACCCTTCTTTCCATAGATTTTTTTGGCTCACTGATGCTGGTGTTACCTGGGGAGTACTCAGTACATTCCCAGAGTCCCAGACCCTTCTTTCCCTGAATTTTTTGGCTCACTGATGCTGATGTTACCTGGGGAGTGCTCAGCACATTCCCAGACCCTTCTTTCCCTGAATTTTTTGGCTCACTGATGCTGGTGTTTCCTGTAGAGTGCTCAGCACATTCCCAGACCCTTCTTTCCCTGAATTTTTTGGCTCACTGATGCTGGTGTTACCTGGAGGGTGCTCAGCACAGTCCCAGACCCTTCTTTCCCTGAATTTTTGGCTCACTGATGCTGGTGTTTTCTGTAGAGTGCTCAGCACATTCCCAGTTCCCCAGGCCCTTCTTTCCCTGAATTTTTTGGCTCACTGATGCTGGTGTTTCCTGTAGAGTTCTCAGCACATTCCCAGTTCCCCAGGCCATTCCCTCCCTGGATTTTTGGGATCATTCCTGATGGATTTCCTCTTTCCCCACAGAGACGCTTCCCTGACTTTTCCTACATCACCCAGAACGGGCGTCTGACTGATTTCCTGGACTGTGTCATCATCAGGTGAGGCCCCTGCCCTGTCCTGGGCTGTCCCTGCCATCCCAAACCCTTCCCAACCCCATCCCTCACATCTGAGCTGCTTTTTCCATGCCCTGCAGAGCCTGAAAAATCTGGGAGCCCCCCAGGCTGAATTCTGTGCAACCATTGTGGAGTTGTTTTTAAATTTGAGCCACTCAAGCTGAATTCTGTGCAAATATTGTGATTTTTTTAAAATTTGAGCCACTCAAGCTGAATTCTGTGTAATCATTGTGGGGTTGTTTTTAAATTTGAGCCACCCAATCTGAATTCTATGCAACCATTTTGGTTTCTTCTTAAATTTGAGCCACTCAAGCTGAAGTTTGTGGGTATTTCTTAAATTTGAGCCACCCAAGCTGAATTCTGTGCAATCATTTTGGATTTTTCTTTAATTTGAGCCACCCAAGCTGAATTCTGTGCAACCATTGTGGGATTTTTAAAATTTGAGCCACTCAAGCTGAATTTTGTGCAACCATTTTGGTTTTTTTTTAAAATTTGAGCCACCCAAGCTGAATTCTGAGCAACCATTTTGGTTTTTATTTTTAATTTGAGCCACTCAAGCTGAATTCTATGCAACCATTTTGGTTTTTATTTTTAATTTGAGCCACTCAGGCTGAATTCTGTGCAACCATTGTGGGTTTTTTTAAATTTGAGCCACCCAAGCTGAATTCTGTGCAACCATTTTGGTTTTTTTTTTTAAAATTTGAGCCACCCAAGCTGAATTCTGTGCAACCATTTTGGTTTCTTCTTAAATTTGAACCACTCAAGCTGAATTGTGTGGGTATTTTTTAAATTTGAACCACCCAAGCTGAATTCTGTGCAACCATTGTGGAGTTGTTTTTAAATTTGAGCCACTCAAGCTGAATTTTGTGCAATAATTGTGGGTATTTTTTAAAATTTGAGCCATCCAAAGCTGAATTCTGTGCAACCATTTTGGTTTCTTTTTAAATTTGAGCCACCCAAGCTGAATTCTGTGCAACCATTTTGGGTTTTTTTTAAATTTGAGCCATCCAAAGCTGAATTCTGTGCAACCATTTTGGTTTCTTTTTAAATTTGGGCCACTCAAGCTGAATTTTGTGCAATCATTGTGGGGTTGTTTTTAAATTTGAGCCACTCAAGCTGAATTTTGTGCAATGATTGTGGGGTTTTTTTAATTTGAGCCACCCAAGCTGAATTCTGTGCAAACATTTTGGTTTTTTTTTTTTTAATTTGAGCCACCCAGGCTGAATTTTGTGCAACCATTTTGGGATTTTTTTTTAAAATTTTTTTTAAAATTTGAACCCAAGCTGAATTCTGTGCAAATATTGTGATTTTTTAAAAATTTGAGCCACCCAAGCTGAATTCTGTGCAACCATTTTGGGTTTTTTTTTAAAATTTGAGCCACCCAAGCTGAATTCTATGCAAATATTGTCATTTTTTTTCAACTTTTGCAGCCATTTCCACCTGGACCACTGTGGGGCCCTGCCCTATTTCAGTGAGATGGTTGGCTACGATGGCCCCATCTACATGACCCACCCCACCAAGGCCATCTGCCCCATCCTGCTGGAGGACTACAGGAAAATCACCGTGGACAAGAAAGGGGAAACCAATTTCTTCACCTCCCAGATGATCAAAGACTGCATGAAAAAAGTGGTGGCTGTGCACCTCCACCAGACAGTGCAGGTGAATGGGCAAAAAAACCAAAAAAAATTCAATTTAAATTGAAAATATTGATGTTAATGCAGGGTTTTGCTGTTGGGGCAGGTGAAAAGAGAAAAAAAATCCCCAAAATACCCAATTTAAATGGAAAATATTGGTGTTAATGCAGAGTTTTGCTGTTGGGGCAGGTTAAAAGAGACAAAAAAAACCCAAAACATTTAATTTAAATTGAAATTATTATTATTAATGTAGAGTTTTGCTGTTGGGGCAGGTGAAAAGAGCCAAAAAACCTCCAAAATATCCAATTTAAATGGAGAATATTAGCTTTAATGCAGAGTTTTACTGCTGGGGCAAAACGAAAAACAAAAAACCCAAACCCATCCAATTTAAATTGAAATTATTATTATTAATGCAGAGTTTTGCTGTTGGGGCAGGTGAAAAGAGCCAAAAAACCTCCAAAATACCCAATTTAAATTGAGAATATTCTCATTAATGCAGGGTTTTGCTGTTGGGGAGAAACAAAATACCCCAAACCCATCCAATTTAAATTGAAAATATTGATGTTAATGCAGGGTTTTGCTGTTGGGGCAGGTGAAAAGAGACAAAAAAACCCCAAAACATTTAATTTAAATTGAAATTATTATTATTAATGTAGAGTTTTGCTGTTGGGGCAGGTGAAAAGAGCCAAAAAGCCTCAAAGCATGCAATTTAAATTGAGAATATTGATGTTAATGCAGGGTTTTGCTGTTGTGGCAAAACAAAAAACCCAAAACATCCAATTTAAATTGAAAATATTGGCGTTAATGCAGGGTTTTGCTGTTGGGGCAGGTGAAAAGAGACAAAAAATTCCCAAAATACCCAATTTAAATTGAGAATATTTTCATTAATGCAGAGTTTTGCTGTTGGGGCAAAACAAAAAACAAAAAACCCCAAAAAAATCCAATTTAAATTGAAAATATTGATGTTACTGCAAGGTTTTGCTGTTGGGACAGGTGAAAAGAGACAAAAAATCCCAAAAAAATCCAATTTAAATGGAAAATATTGGCATTAATGCAGGGTTTTGCTGTTGGGGCAGGTTAAAAGAGACAAAATCGCCCCAAACCATCCAATTTAAATTGAAAATATTGGCATTAATGCAGAGTTTTGTTATTGGGGCAAAACAAAATCCAAAAAACCCAAACCCATCCAATTTAAATGGAAAATATTGGCATTAATGCAGGATTTTGCTGTTGGGGCAGGTGAAAAGAGACAAAAAATCCCCAAAAACATTTAATTTAAATTGAAAATATTGGAAATAATGCAGAGTTTTGCTGTTGGGGCAGGTGAAAAGAGACAAAAAAACCCCCAGAAAATCCAATTTAAATGGAAAATATTCTCATTAATGCAGAATTTTGCTGTTGGGGCAGGTGAAAAGAGACAAAAAAACCCCCAGAAAATCCAATTTAAATGGAAAATATTCTCATTAATGCAGAGTTTTGCTGTTGGGGCAGGTGAAAAGAGACAAAAAAACCCCCAGAAAATCCAATTTAAATGGAAAATATTCTCATTAATGCAGAATTTTGCTGTTGGGGCAGGTGAAAAGAGACAAAAAAACCCCCAGAAAATCCAATTTAAATGGAAAATATTCTCATTAATGCAGAGTTTTGCTGTTGGGGCAAAACAAAAAACAAAAACCCCAAAACTATCCAATTTAAATTGAGAATATTTGCATTAATGCAGGATTTTGCTGTTGGGGCAGGTGAAAAGAGCCAAAAAGCCCCAAAACATCCAAATTAAATAGAAAATATTGGCATTAATGCAGGGTTTTGCTGTTGGGGCAAAGCAAAAAACCCAAAAAATCCAATTTAAATGGAAAATATTGGAAATAATGCAGAGTTTTGGTGTTGCTGCAGGTGAAAAGAGACAAAAAAACCCCAAAACATTTAATTTAAATGGAAAATATTCTCATTAATGCAGAATTTTGCTGTTGGGGCAGGTGAAAAGAGACAAAAAAACATCCAATTTTAATAGAAAATATTGGTGTTAATGCAGAGTTTTGCTGTTGGGGCAAAACAGAAAACACAAAAAATCCAAATTAAATGGAAAATATTGATGTTACTGCAAGGTTTTGCTGTTGGGGCAGGTGAAAACAGACAAAAAAACCCCAAAAAAATCCAATTTAAATGGAAAATATTCTCATTAATGCAGAATTTTGCTGTTGGGGCAGGTGGAAGGGCTGTTACAAGAGGCAAAAAAATCCAATTTAAATGGAAAATATTGGTGTTACTGCAAGGTTTTGCTGTTGGGGCAGGTGAAAAGAGACAAAAAACCCCCAAAAAATCCAATTTAAATGGAAAATATTCTCATTAATGCAGAGTTTTGCTGTTGGGGCAGGTGAAAAGAGACAAAAAAACCCCCAGAAAATCCAATTTAAATGGAAAATATTCTCATTAATGCAGAATTTTGCTGTTGGGGCAGGTGAAAAGAGACAAAAAAACCCCCAAAAAATCCAATTTAAATGGAAAATATTCTCATTAATGCAGAATTTTGCTGTTGGGGCAGGTGAAAACAGACAAAAAAACCCCAAAAAAATCCAATTTAAATGGAAAATATTGGCGTTAATGCAAGGTTTTGCTGTTGGGGCAGGTGAAAAGAGACAAAAAAAACCCCAAAAAATCCAATTTAAATGGAAAATATTGGCGTTAATGCAGAGTTTTGGTGTTGGGGCAGGTGAAAACAGACAAAAAAACCCCCAGAAAATCCAATTTAAATGGAAAATATTCTCATTAATGCAGAGTTTTGCTGTTGGGGCAGGTGAAAGGGCTGTTACAAGAGGCAAAAAAATCCAATTTAAATGGAAAATATTGGTGTTAATGCAGAGTTTTGCTGTTGGGGCAAAACAAAAAACCAAAAAAACCCAAACCCATCCAATTTAAATTGAAAATATTGATGTTTCTGCAAGGTTTTGCTGTTGGGACAGGTGAAAACAGACAAAAAAACCCCCAAAAAATCCAATTTAAATGGAAAATATTGGCGTTAATGCAGAGTTTTGCTGTTGGGGCAGGTGAAAAGAGACAAAAAATCCCCAAAACATTTAATTTAAATGGAAAATATTCTCATTAATGCAGAATTTTGCTGTTGGGACAGGTGGATGAGGAGCTGGAGATCAAAGCTTACTACGCAGGACACGTGCTGGGAGCTGCCATGTTCCAGATCAAGGTTGGCTGTGAGTCTGTGGTGTACACTGTGAGTATGGCCAGAATTTCAATTTATTTCCTTCTTTTTTTTTATCTAGAAACATTTACAAATATTTCTAGATGAAAAAAAAGAGGGAAATACAAAAAATATTTACAAATCCTTCCACTGGCTCAAAAACTCTCACTGGGTTTCTGTTCTCCCCTCAGGGTGATTATAACATGACACCAGACAGGCACTTGGGGTGAGTAAAAAAAGCTGAATTTTTATCAGTTTTGAGGATTTTTTAGTGGAAGATTTTAGCACAGATGCTGTTAATAGTAGGGATTTATCAATTTTAATTCTTTGGAATATTTAATGATGACTGCTGGAAATAAAAATGCATTTTTGAATTGTGAGAGTGAAGATATTTACATTAAACTTTCCAGCTAGACCTTCATTCATCTGAATATTCACATTAATCTATTTTTGGGGTATTTTCAATGTTTGAAATGTTTTTTCATGGTGTTTTTACTTTTTATGAGATTATTAATCACAAACTTCAACACTCATAACATTATAAATCTCTCATATCTGTATTTTCACTGGGATATATGAGATTTTTAACATCCCTGCTGGTCAGATGAATATTTTAATGCAATAAATATTTTAATATGATAATGAAATAGATATTTTATATGATAATAGATCAAGTTAATAGGATATCTAATAGTAGGAGATATAATAATATAATAATAGTAGATTTGTTTTAATTTGAGCCTCCCAAGCTGAATTTTGTGCAATCATAAATCTCTCATATCTGTATTTTCACTGAAATATATGAGATTTTTAACATCCCTGCTATCCACATGAATATTTTAATGCAGTAAATATTTTAATATGATAATGAAATAGATATTTTATATGATAATAGATCAAGATAGTAAGATATATAATAGGAGATAAAATAATATAATAATAGCAGATTTTTTTTTAATTTGAGCCTCCCAAGCTGAATTCTGTGCAACCATTTTGGTTTTTTTTTAATTTAAGCCACCCAAACTGAATTTTGTGCAATCATAAATCTCTCATATCTGTATTTTCACTGGAATATATGAGATTTTTAACATCCCTGCTAGTCAGATGAATATTTTCATGCAGTAAATATTTTAATATGATAATGAAATAGATATTTTATATGATAATAGATATAGATAATAGGATATGTAATAGTAGGAGATATAATAATATAATAATAGTAGATTGTTTTTAATTTCAGCCTCCCAAGCTGAATTCTGTTCAACCATTTTGGTTTTTTTTTAATTTAAGCCACCCAAACTGAATTTTGTGCAATCATAAATCTCTCATATCTGTATTTTCACTGAAATATATGAGATTTTTAACATCCCTGCTATCCACATGAATATTTTAATGCAATAAATTTTTTAATATGATAATGAAATAGATATTTTATATGAGAATAGATATAGATCATAGGATATATAATAGTAGGAGATATAATAACATAATAATATAATAATAGTAGATTTTTTTTAATTTGAGCCTCCCCAGCTGAATTCTGTTCAACCATTTTGGTTTTTTTTTAATTTAAGCCACCCAAAGTGAATTTTGTGCAATTATAAATCTCTCATATCTGTATTTTCACTGAAATATATGAGAGATTTTTAACATCCCTGCTATCCACATGAATATTTTAATGCAGTAAATATTTTAATATGATAATGAAATAGAAATTTTATATGAGAATAGATAAAGATAATAGGATATCTAATAGTAGGAGATATAATAATATAATAATATAATAATAGTAGATTTTTTTTAATTTGAGCCTCCCAAGCTGAATTCTGTTCAACCATTTTGTTTTTTTTTTAATTTAAGCCACCCAAACTGAATTTTGTGCAATTATAAATCTCTCATATCTGTATTTTCACTGAAATATATGAGATTTTTAACATCCCTGCTAGTCAGATGAATATATTCATGCAGTAAATATTTTAATATGATAATGAAATAGATATTTTATATGAGAATAGATCAAGATAATAGGATATATAATAGTAGGAGATAAAATAATAGGAGATTTTTTTTAATTTGAGCCTCCCAAGCTGAATTCTGTTCAACCATTTTGTTTTTTTTTTAATTTAAGCCACCCAAACTGAATTTTGTGCAATCATAAATCTCTCATATCTGTATTTTCACTGGAATATATGAGATTTTTAACATCCCTGCTATACACATGAATATTTTAATGCAGTAAATATTTTAATATGATAATGCAATAGATATTTTATATGATAATAGATAAAGATAATGGGATATATAATAGTAGGAGATAAAATAATATAATAATATAATAATAGTAGATTTTTTTTTAATTTGAGCCTTCTAAGCTGAATTCTGTTCAACCATTTTGGTTTTTTTTTAATTTAAGCCACCCAAACTGAATTTTGTGCAATCATAAATCTCTCATATCTGTATTTTCACTGAAATATATGAGATTTTTAACATCCCTGCTAGTCAGATGAATATTTTCATGCAGTAAATATTTTAATATGATAATGAAATAGATATTTTATATGATAATAGATAAAGATAATAGGATATCTAATAGTAGGAGATAAAATAATAGGAGATTTTTTTTTAATTTGAGCCTCCCAAGCTGAATTCTGTTCAACCATTTTGGTTTTTTTTTTTAATTTAAGCCACCCAAACTGAATTTTGTGCAATCATAAATCTCTCATATCTGTATTTTCACTGGAATATATGAGATTTTTAACATCCCTGCTATCCACATGAATATTTTAATGCAGTAAATATTTTAATATGATAATGAAATAAATATTTTATATGAGAATAGATAGAAATAATAAGATTATAATAATAATATATAATAGTAATACATAATAGTAATAGATATAATAATATAGTAATTGTTAATAGTAATAGATGTAATAATATAGTAATTATTAATAGTAATAGATATAAGTAATATATAATAATATATTATATATATTATATATAACATATAATTATATAATTTTATATATAATATAATTTATATACTATATATAGTAATATATAATAGTAATATATAATGGTAATAGTAATGGCTATAATAATATAGTAATTATTATATATATAGTATATTTAATAGTAATATATAATATAATAGTAATAGATAAAAATAGATAAGAAAAAGATATATTAAAAATATATAACATAATATAGATAAAAAATATAAAAATATAAATAATATTAATAGATAAAATAGTAATATATAATAGTAATAGATATAATAATATAGTAATATATAATAGTAAAAGATATTATTAGATATTATTAACAGTTATATATAATAGTAATAGTAATATAATAGATATAATAATATAGTAATTATTATATATATAGCAACTATTATACTATTATACTATTATCTACTATAGTAATAGGAGATAATAGTTCAAAAATAGTATAATAGTAATAGATAACAGTAATAAATAAAAGTAATTAATAGATAATAGGTAATAGGTAATAAGTAATAGAGAATAGTAATAGATAATAGTAACAAATAATAGTAATAGATAATAGTAATAAATAATAGTAATAGATAATATTATATCTATAATAATAGATTATCTATAATATCTATAATAATAGATATTTCTAGATGATAATAGACTGGATAAATGTTGCTCTCCAAGGTCAATAATTCCAATTTTGAGCTGAATTATTTTAATTGAATATTAAAATTCAAGAATTCCCAAGCCTTGCTTGATTCCCATTTCCCATGGGCACAACAACATCCCCAAAGCCACCTTGAAGACCTTGAGCTAAAACCCAGCAGGAACCATTCCCTGAGTGAATTTGGATGGATTTAATTTGATTTTTGGTTGGAATTCCTTCTGTTCAGAGCTGCCTGGATCGATAAATGCCGCCCTGACCTGCTGATCACAGAATCCACCTACGCCACCACCATCAGGGACTCCAAACGCTGCAGGGAGAGGGATTTCCTCAAGAAAGTCCACGAGACTGTGGAGAGAGGAGGCAAGGTACACTGACCTCTGTGACAGAGAGATTGATTTGTTCTCAACACCTTCATTTTAAATCCTCCAGCACAGAAATTCCCCTCAGAGTGGGGAATTTATCTCCTGGAGAGAGCAGAGAAATCACACACAGAGCTGTGCCTTTCATTCCAAACTGAGAACACTCCTGGGAACTGAAATGATTCCCTAGGAATTGAAATGATTCCCTAGGAATTGAAATGATTCCCTAGGAATTGAAATGATTCCCTAGGAATTGAAATGATTCCCTAGGAATTGAAATGATTCCCTAGGAATTGAAATGATTCCCTAGGAATTGAAATGATTCCCTAGGAATTGAAATGATTCCCTAGGAATTGAAATGATTCCCTAGGAATTGAAATGATTCCCTAGGAATTGAAATGATTCCCTAGGAATTGAAATAATTCCCTAGGAATTGAAATGATTCCCTAGGGGAATTGAAATGATTCCCTAGGAATTGAAATGATTCCCTAGGAATTGAAATGATTCCCTAGGAATTGAAATGATTCCCTGGGAATTGAAATAATTCCCTAGGAATTGAAATGATTCCCTGGGAATTGAAATGATTCCCTAGGAATTGAAATGATTCCCTAGGAATTGAAATGATTCCCTAGGAATTGAAATGATTCCCTAGGAATTGAAATGATTCCCTAGGAATTCTCAGGAAATAAGAGAGGAAATATTTTGTTGAGAAATAACAACCACAGAGCATTTGGTGCTGTTTGGTTTTTTCTCAGATCTCTGAATTCCAGCTCTGTTCCAGGTTCTCATCCCGGTTTTTGCCCTTGGACGTGCCCAGGAACTTTGTATTTTATTGGAAACGTTCTGGTGAGTGCAGCCTGGGCATGGCCCACCTGGGTTTGGGGTTTTCTGGGGCTGGTGAAAGCTGAAAATGGCAGGGATTTGTCTGTAGAGAGAAGGAGAAGGGCACAGAACCCTGCATTGTTAAAATACTGATTTATAGCTCCTGAAAATTGGGAAAAACACAAAAAAACCCTTGGGAGACTTTTTTGGGATCTTTTGTGTCTGATAAAAGCTGAAAATGGCAGAAATTTGTATGTAGAGAGAAGGAGAAGGGCACAAAACCCTACATTGTTAAAATATTGATTTATAGCTTATGAAAATTGGGAAAAACACAAAAAAAAACCCCTTGGGAGACTTTTTGGGGATCCTTTATGTCTGATAAATGTTGAAAATGGCAGAAATTTGTATGTAGAGAGAAGGAGAAGGGCACTGAAACCTGCATTGTTAAAATATTGATTTATAGCTCATGAAAATTGGGAAAAACACAAAAAAAAAACCCTTGGGAGACTTTTTTGGGATCCTTTGTGTCTGATAAAAGCTGAAAATGGCAGGAATTTGTAGAGAGAAGGAGAAGGGCACTTAAAACTGCATTTTAAAAAAAAAAAGATTTAAATTTTTGTTAAAATATTGATTCATAGCTCCTGAAAACAGGGAAATACAACCCAAAAAACCTTCGGGAGACTTTTTTGGGGATCCTTTTTGGGATCCTTTTTTGGGATCCTTTTTGGGATCCTTTTTGGGATCTTCTGTGTCTGATAAATGATGAAAATTTGTCTGTAGAGAGAAGGAGAAGGGCACTTAAAACTGCATTGTTAAAATATTGATTTATAGCTCCTGAAAATTGGGAAAAACACAAAAAAAAACCCTTGGGAGACTTTTTTGGGATCTTTTATGTCTGATAAATGTTGAAAATGGCAGAAATTTGTATGTAGAGAGAAGGAGAAGGGCACTAAACCCTACATTGTTAAAATATTGATTTATAGCTTATGAAAATTGGGAAAAACACAAAAAAAAACCCCTTGGGAGACTTTTTTGGGATCTTTTATGTCTGATAAATGATGAAAATGGCCGAAATTTGTATGTAGAGAGAAGGAGAAGGGCACTAAACCCTACATTGTTAAAATATTGATTTATGGCTCCTGAAAATTGGGCAATGCACTCCAAAAAAGACCTTGGGATCCTGTTTGGGATCTTTTATGTCTGATAAATGTTGAAAATGGCAGAAATTTGTATGTAGAGAGAAGAAGGGCACAGAACCCTGCATTGTTAAAATATTGATTTATAGCTCCTGAAAATTGGGAAAAACACAAAAAAAACCCTTGGGAGACTTTTTTGGGATCCTTTGTGTCTGATAAATGATGAAAATTTGTCTGTAGAGAGAAGGAGAAGGGCACTTAAAACTGCATTGTTAAAATATTGATTTATAGCTCATGAAAATTGGGAAAAAACACAAAAAACCCCACCCTTGGGAGACTTTTTTGGGATCCTTTGTGTCTGATAAATGATGAAAATTTGTCTGTAGTGAGAAGGAGAAGGGCACTAAAACCTGCATTGTTAAAATATTGATTTATAGCTCATGAAAATTGGGAAAAAACACAAAAAACCCCACCCTTGGGAGACTTTTTTGGGATCCTTTTTGGGATCCTTTTTGTCTGATAAATGCTGAAAATTTGTAGAGAGAAGAAGTTCATTAAACCTGCATTGTTAAAATATTGATTTATAGCTCCTGAAAATTGGGAAAAACACAAAAAAAACCCTTGGGAGACTTTTTTGGGATCCTTTGTGTCTGATAAATGATGAAAATTTGTCTGTAGAGAGAAGGAGAAGGGCACTAAAACCTGCATTGTTAAAATATTGATTTATAGCTCCTGAAAATTGGGAAAAACACAAAAAAACCCTTGGGAGACTTTTTTGGGATCTTTTGTGTCTGATAAAAGCTGAAAATGGCAGAAATTTGTATGTAGAGAGAAGGAGAAGGGCACTAAACCCTACATTGTTAAAATATTGATTTATGGCTCCTGAAAACAGGGAAATACACCCCAAAAGCCCTTGGGATCCTTTTGTGATCCTTTTTGGGGATCCTTTGTGTCTGGTGAAAGCTGAAAATGGCAGGAATTTGTCTGTAGTGAGAAGGAGAAGGGCACTAAACCCTACATTGTTAAAATATTGATTTATGGCTCCTGAAAATTGGGCAATGCACTCCAAAAAAGACCTTGGGATCCTGTTTGGGATCTTTTATGTCTGATAAAAGCTGAAAATGGCAGAAATTTGTATGTAGAGAGAAGGAGAAGGGCACAGAACCCTGCATTGTTAAAATATTGATTTATAGCTCCTGAAAATTGGGAAAAACACAAAAAAAAACCCTTGGGAGACTTTTTTGGGATCTTTTGTGTCTGATAAATGCTGAAAATTTGTCTGTAGAGAGAAGGGCACTAAACCTGCATTGTTAAAATACTGATTTATAGCTCCTGAAAACAGGGAAATACACCCCAAAAAAACCCTTGGAAGACTTTTTTGGGGATCCTTTTTTGGATCCTTTTTGGGATCCTTTTTGGGATCTTTTGTGTCTGATAAATGCTGAAAATTTGCCTGTGGTGAGAAGAGAAGGGCACTGAATCTGCATTGTTAAAATATTGATTTATAGCTCCTGAAAATTGGGAAATACACCCCCAAAAAACCTTTGGAAGACTTTTTTGGGATCCTTTTTGGGATCTTTTTTGGGATCCTTTGTGTCTGATAAATGCTGAAAATTTGTCTGTAGAGAGAAGGAGAAGGGCACTAAACCTGCAGTGTTAAAATATTGATTTATAGCTCCTGAAAATTGGGAAATACACCCCCAAAAAACCCTTGGAAGACTTTTTTGGGGAATCTTTTTGGGATCCTTTTGGGGATTTTTATGTCTGGTGAAAGCTGAAAATGGCAGGAATTTGTATGTACTGAGAAGGAGAAGGGCACTAAAACTGCATTGTTAAAATATTGATTTATAGCTCATGAAAATTGGGAAATACACAAAAAAAAAACCCTTGGGAGACTTTTTTGGGGATCTTTTTTGGGATCTTTTGTGTCTGATAAATGATGAAAATTTGCCTGTGGTGAGAAGAGAAGGGCATTAAACCTGCATTGTTAAAATATTGATTTATAGCTCCTGAAAACAGGGAAATACACCCCAAAAACCGTTGGGATCCTTTTGTGATCCTTTTTGGGGTTCTTTGTGTCTGATAAATGCTGAAAATGGCAGGAATTTGTCTGTAGAGAGAAGGAGAAGGGCACTAAACCTGCATTGTTAAAATATTGATTTATGTCTCCTGAAAATTGGGAAATACACCCCCAAAAAATCTTTGGGAGACTTTTTTGGGGATACTTTTTGGGATCCTTTGTGTCTGATAAATGCTGAAAATTTGTCTGTAGAGAGAAGAAGTTCATTAAATCTGCATTGTTAAAATATTGATTTATAGCTCCTGAAAATTGGGAAATACACCCCCAAAAAACCCTTGGAAGACTTTTTTGGGGATACTTTTTGGGATCCTTTTGGAGATCTTTTATGTCTGATAAATGCTGAAAATGGCAGGAATTTGTAGAGAGAAGGAGAAGGGCACTTAAAACTGCATTAAAAAAAAAAAAAAAGGATTTAAATTTTTGTTAAAATACTGATTTATGGCTCCTGAAAACAGGGAAATACACCCCAAAAAAACCCTTGGGAGACTTTTTTGGGGATCCTTTTTGGGGATCCTTTTTGGGATCCTTTTTGGGATCCTTTTTGGGATCTTTTGTGTCTAATAAATGCTGAAAATTTGTCTGTAGAGAGAAGAAGTTCATTAAACCTGCATTGTTAAAATATTGATTTATAGCTCCTGAAAATTGGGAAAAACACAAAAAAACCCCTTGGGACACTCCCCACCTTTATGAATATCCAGATTTTTGCCTTTACCCCTCACAGCTCCCTTTTTTTGCAGGGAAAGGATGAACCTGAAAGCTCCAATTTATTTCTCCACGGGCCTGACAGAGAAGGCCAACCATTATTACAAACTCTTCATCACCTGGACAAACCAGAAAATCAGGAAAACTTTTGTGCAGAGGAACATGTTTGAGTTCAAACACATCAAAGCCTTCGACAGAGCCTTTGCAGACAACCCTGGGCCCATGGTAGGGGTTTTTGTGGGGTTTGGGAATTCTTTTATTCCAGTTTTTAATCCCAAATCCTGGTGGGAAAATCTTCCTGAGCATCCTCCACCCCATCAATCCCACCTAAAAACCTCTGGTGGTCAGGGCATCTGTGTAAAAATTAAATTTCTCTCTGGTTTTTATTTCATTAAAGGTGAAACATCCAGAGAAAATGAAAATTTTGCATGTTTATGTCAGCCACAAATCCTGATTGGAAGCAGGAATTTTTTTTTTCCACACAATCTTTGATTGCTGCTTTAATTCTGGCTTGGTTGATTTGATTTTTTTTTACCATTAAAAAAAATCCACTCAGAGTTTTCCATCAGACTTTGGGGATGCTCAAAAATATTTCCTAAAACAGGGAATATTGGTTTTATTTCAGTGTTTATTTCAGGTTTTTATTTCAGTTTATTTTAAAGCAGTGGCTCAGCTGGTGGGAATTTTAGAGAGGGGGGGAAGGAAATGAAATGGGGAGAAAATCAAATAGGAGGAAAATCAAAATAGGAAGAAAATCAAATGGGAAGAAAATCAAAATAGGAGGAAAATCAAATGGGAAGAAAATGAAATAGGAAAATGAAATAGAAGGAAAATGAAATAGGAGAAAATCAAATAGGGGGAAAATCAAAATGGGAGGAAAATCAAAATGGGAAGAAAATGAAATAGGAGGAGAATGAAATAGGAGGAAAATCAAATAGGAAGAAAATCAAATGGGAAGAAAATCAAAATAGGAGGTAAATCAAATGGGAAGAAAATCAAAATGGGAGGAAAATCAAATGGGAAGAAAATCAAATAGGAGGAAAATCAAATGGGAAGAAAATCAAATAGGAGGAAAATCAAATGGGAAGAAAATCAAAATGGGAGGAAAATCAAAGTAGGAGGAAAATCAAAGTAGGAGGAAAATCAAATGGGAAGGAAATCAAATAGGAGGAAAATCAAAATAGGAGGAAAATGAAATGGGAAGAAAATTAAAATAGGAGGAAAATTAAATAAGATGAAAATGAAATAGGAGGAAAATCAAATGGGAAAAAATGAAATAGGAAGAAAATTAAATAGGAGGAAAATGAAATGGGAAGAAAATCAAATGGGAGGAAAATCAAATCAAATGGGAGGAAAATCAAAATAGGAAAATGAAATAGGAGGAAAATAGGATGAAAATTAAATAGGAGGAAAATCAAATAGGAAAAAAATCAAAATAGGAGGAAAATCAAATGGGAAGAAAATCAAAATAGGAAAATCAAAGTAGGAGGAAAATCAAATGGGAAGAAAATGAAATAGGAAAATCAAATGGGAAGAAAATCAAATGGGAAGAAAATCAAAATAGGAGGAAAATCAAAGGGGAAAAATCCCTATTTGTGTTGGGTATTGGTGGATCCTCTGCACAGATTTGGGATATTTATAGAAATCATGGAAAAAATGTGGTTTTTATAATGATTTATGGCACATCTTTGACTTCCAGGTGGTGTTTGCAACCCCTGGGATGCTCCATGCAGGACAATCCCTCCAAATCTTCAGGAAATGGGCAGGGAATGAGAAGAACATGGTAAGAAATTGGGATTTTTTGGGGTGATATTTTCTGTTAATGTGAATTTTAAATACTGAGATTGTAGCCAAGCTTTTCCTGAAGAGCTGAAATTAAAGAACACAAATCCTCTTTGAACCAGAACATCCAAACTCTAAATTTTTGACCAAAATCCATGGAATTCCTGATTTTCCTGGGTTTTTTTCCCTCAGGTGATCATGCCTGGCTACTGCGTCCAGGGAACCGTGGGCCACAAAATCCTCAGTGGGCAAAGGAAGCTGGAGATGGAAGGAAGACAAATTGTGAGTTGGATTTTCAATTTCCAGCACTGAAAACACTCAAAATAATCTTTAATTTAGAGTTGCACTTGTTTGGGTTTTTTTTTTCCTTTTTCCTGTAGCAAATCTCGATTTGTTTTGGGTTTTTTTACCCTTTTTGCATTAATTTCTGCCAAAAAAACTTTGAGGGGCCCTTTGCTTTTGCCATAAAAACCTTTAGGGGCAATTTACACTGTTTGCTCCATAAGGCAAATAGATAAAATTGATACATTTTTAATTTTAAATTTTAATTTTCAATTTTTGGATAAAATTTTGAAGCAGATTTGGATAATAAAACACAATTTTCCTTCATTCATGTGACAAAAACTTTGAGGGGCCCTTTGCTTCTGCCATAAAAACCTTTAGGGGCACTTTACACTGTTTGCCCCATGAGGCAAATAGATAAAATTGATACATTTTTAATTTTAAATTTTAATTTTCAATTTTTGGATAAAATTTTGAAGCAGATTTGGATAATAAAACACAATTTTCCTTCATTCATGTGACAAAAACTTTGAGGGGCCCTTTGCTTCTGCCATAAAAACCTTTAGGGGCACTTTACACTGTTTGCCCCATGAGGCAAATAGATAAAATTGATACATTTTTAATTTTAAATTTTAATTTTCAATTTTTGGATAAAATTTTGAAGCAGATTTAGATAATAAAACACAATTTTGCTTCCTTCATGTGACAAAAACTTTGAGGGGCCCTTTGCTTCTGCCATAAAACCTTTAGGGGCACTTTACACTGTTTGCCCCATGAGGCAAATAGATAAAATTGATACATTTTTAATTTTAAATTTTAATTTTCAATTTTTGGATAAAATTTTGAAGCAGATTTAGATAATAAAACACAATTTTCCTTCATTCATGTGACAAAATCTTTGAGGGGCCCTTTGCTTCTGCCATAAAAACCTTTAGGGGCACTTTACACTGTTTAATAATGAGGTCCCATGAGTCAAATGGATAATTTTTTAATTTTAAATTTTAATTTTAAAATTTTGGATAAAATTTTGAAGCAGATTGGAATAATAAAACACAATTTTGCTTCGTTCACATGACAAAATCTTTGAGGGACCCTTTGCTTCTGCCATAAAAACTTTAGGGGGACTTTCCATTGTTTAATAATGAGGCCCCATGAGGCAAATTGATAAAATTGATAGATTTTTTTAAATTTTAAATTCTAATTTTAAATTTTTGGATAAAATTTTAAAGCAGATTTAGATAATAAAACACAATTTTGCTTCCTTCATGTGACAAAATTTTTGAGGGGCCCTTTGCTTCTGCCATAACCTTTAGAGGCACTTTACAGTGTTTAATAGTGAGGCCCCCATGAGGCAAATTGATAATTTTTTAATTTTAAATTTTAATTTTAAAATTTTGGATAAAATTTTGAGGCAGATTTAGATAATAAAACAAAATTTTGCTTCCTTCACGTGACAAAAACTTTGAGGGGCCCTTTGCTTCTGCCATAAAAACCTTTAGGGACACTTTACACTGCTTAATAATGAGGCCCCATGAGTCAAATGGATAATTTTTTAATTTTAAATTTTAATTTTAAAATTTTGGATAAAATTTTGAAGCAGATTGGAATAATAAAACACAATTTTGCTTCGTTCACATGACAGAATCTTTGAGGGACCCTTTGCTTTTGCCATAAACCTTTAGGGGCACTTTACACAGTTTGCCCCATGAGGCAAATAGATAAAATTGATAAATTTTTAATTTTAAATTTCAATTTTCAATTTTTGGATAAAATTTTGAAGCAGATTTGGATACTAAAACACAATTTTGCTTCACTCATGTGACAAATATCATCCAAAATGGAACAGCTGAAACCTTTAAACTAGGACAGCTTTTTGTTAAGACAACTTCTGGTTTTTTCTGTGCTCCTGGCAGCTGGAGGTGATAAAATTGATAAATTTTAAAATTTTGGATAAAATTTTGAAGCAGATTTGGATAACAAAACACAATTTTGCTTTGCTCATGTGCCAAATATCATCCAAAATGGAACAGGTGAAGCTTTTAAGCAACAACATTTTTTTGTTAAGACAATTTCTGTTTTTTTCTGTGCTTCTGGCAGCTGGAGGTGATTAAATTGATAAATTGATAAATTTTGGATAAAATTTTGAAGCAGATTTGGATACTAAAACACAATTTTGCTTCGTTCACATGACAAATATCATCTGAAATGGAACAGCTGAAACCTTTAAGCTCCAACATTTTTTTGTTAAGACAATTTATGGTTTTTTCTGTGTTCCTGGCAGCTGGAGGTGATAAAATTTATCAATTTTTATTTTAATTTTCAATTTTTGGATAAAATTTTGAAGCAGATTTAGATAATAAAACACAATTTTCATCTCTCACATGACAAATATCATCTGAAATGGAACAGCTGAAACCTTTAAGCTCCAACATTTTATTTTTAAGACAATTTCTGTTTTTTTCTGTGCTCCTGGCAGCTGGAGGTGATAAAATTTATCAATTTTTATTTTAATTTTCAATTTTTGGATAAAATTTTGAAGCAGATTTAGATAATAAAACACAATTTTCATCTCTCACATGACAAATATCATCTGAAATGGAACAGCTGAAACCTTTAAGCTCCAACATTTTATTTTTAAGACAATTTCTGGTTTTTTCTGTGCTCCTGGCAGCTGGAGGTGATAAAATTGATAAATTTTTAAATTTTAAATAATAATTTTATATTTTTGGATAAAATTTTGAAGCAGATTTGGATACTAAAACACAATTTTGCTTCGCTCACATGACAAATATCATCCAAAATGGAACAGCTGAAACCTTTAAACTAGGACAGTTTTTTGTTAAGACAATTTAGTTTATTTTCTGTGCTCCTGGCAGCTGGAGCTGATAAAATTGATAAATTTTAAATCTTAATTTTAAATTTTTGGATAAAGTTTTGAAGCAGATTTGGATAACAAAATTTTGCTTCGCTCACGTGACAAATATCATCCGAAATGGAACAGCTGAAACCTTTAAGCTCCAACATTTTTTTGTTAAGACAATTTTGGTTTTTTTCTGTGCTCCTGGCAGCTGGAGGTAATAAACTTGGTAAGTTTTAAATTTTAATTTTCTATTTTTGGATAAAATTTTGAAGCAGATTTGGATACTAAAACACAATTTTCCTTCGCTCACATGACAAATATCATCCAAAATGGAACAGCTGAAACCTTTGAACTAGGACAGTTTTTTGTTAAGCTCCAACATTTTATTTTTAAGACAATTTCTGTTTTTTTCTGTGCTCCTGGCAGCTGGAGGTGAAGATGCAGGTGGAGTACATGTCCTTCAGTGCCCACGCTGACGCCAAGGGCATCATGCAGCTGATCAGGCAGGCTGAGCCCAGGAATGTGCTGCTGGTGCACGGGGAGGCCAAGAAAATGGAGTTCCTGAAGCAGAAAATCGAGCAGGAATTCCGTGGGTATCCAGGGAAAGGGGAGGGAATGGCATCAAAACTTTAAAATCAGATTTTTGAGCCCTCAGCACAGAAAGGTGGGGTGGCATTTACACCTCCCTGAAAGGAAATGATACCTGTAAAACCTTAATTATTATTAATTAATGCCAGTTAATTGCAGTGACCCCCTTGGACATGAATTAGGGTTGTTTTCCATGGGAAGGAGTGGGATCAGAGCTTTAAAATCACATTTTTGAGCCCTCAGCACAGAAAGGTGGGGTGGCATTTACAGCTCCCTGAAAGGAAATGATACCTGTTAAAACCTTAATTTTCATTATTTAAGCTGTGATAATTGCAGTGATCCCCTTGGACATGAATTAGGGTTGTTTTCCATGGCAGAGGAGGGAATGGCATCAAGTCCTTAAAGTCACATTTTGGATCCATTGTGGCCCTCAGCACAGTTAGGTGAGGTGGCATTCAGACCTTCCCTCCAGGAAATTGTCTGTAAACACCTTAATTATCATTAATTAAGCCCAGTTAATTGCAGTAACCCCCTTGGACATGAATTAGGATTATTTTCCATGGCAGAGAAGGGAATGGCATCAAATCCTTAAAATCACTTTTTAGATCCATTTTGGCCCTCAGTTAGGTGGGGTGGCATTTACACCTCCCCTCAAGGAAATTGTCTATAACACCTTAATTATCATTAATTAATCCCAGTTAATTGCAGTGATCCCCTTGGACATGAATTAGGGTTGTTTTCCATGGAAGGAATGGCATCAGAGCTTTAAAATCACATTTTTGACCCCTCAGCACAGCTAGGTGGGGTGGCATTCACACCTCCCTGAAAGGAAGTGATGCCTGTAAAACCTTAATTATTATTAATTAATCCCAGTTAATTGCAGTGACCCCCTTGGACATGAATTAGGATTGTTTTCCATGGGAAGGAATGGCATTAAAGCTCGAAAATCACATTTTTGAGCCCTCAGCATGGTTAGGTGAGGTGGCATTTACACCTCCCTCAAGGAAATTATTCCTGTAACCCCTTAATTATCATTAATTAATCCCAGTTAATTGCAGTGACCCCCCTGGAGCTGAAGTTTTGCTGTTTCTGTCCCCTTTGCAGATGTCAGCTGCTTCATGCCAGCCAATGGAGAAACCACCACCATCCTCACCAACCCCTGCATCCCTGTGGACATCTCCCTGGGCCTCCTCAAGAGGGAAACAGCCATAGGTGACACTTCCACCCAAAAATTTACTGCTTTTTATAGTGCTGGTGATGGTAGAAAGCTGAAAATTTGATATTTATTAACTTTTAAAGTTCAATATGCACACCCTGCCTGGTGTGTGCTGGTAGCAGCTTGGTTTGGGAAAGCTGGAATTTCTTTTATAAAGTGGATTTTAGAAAAACAACCAAATTCTTACCTCAGGAAGAGAGGGGAGTTGCTGGATCACTAAATACTATTTCTGAGGTGTCTTTGGGAATGCTGGAATTACTTTTATAAAGTGAATTTTAGAAAAACAACCTAATTTTTACATCAGGAAGAGAGGGGAGTTGCTGTATCATTAATATTATTTCTGAGGTGTCTTTGGGCAAGCTGGAATTACTTCTATAAAGTGAATTTTAGAAAAACAACCTAATAATTACATCAGGAAGTGCTCTGGGAAGAGGGGGAAGTTGCTGGATCACTAAATATTGTTTCTGAGGTGTTTTTGGGAAAGCTGGAATTACTTTTATAAAGTGAATTTTAGGAAAACAACCAAATTCTTACATCAGGAAGAGAAGGGAGTTGCTGTATCACTAAATATTAATTCTGAGGTGTTTTTGGGGAAGCTGGAATTACTTCTATAAAGTGAATTTTAGAAAAACAACCTAATAATTACATCAGGAAGAGAGGGAATTTGCTGTATCACTAAATATGATTTCTGAGGTGTCTTTGGGAAAGCTGATAAAGTGAATTTTAGGAAAACAACCTAATTCTTCCATCAGGAAGAGAGGGGAGTTGCTGTATCACTAAATATTATTTTTTAGGTGTCAAAATTTCTGATAATGGTTAAACACTCTCAGATACGAGAAGAAAAATGTAAAATTTCAATGTCTGAACCTCAGCAGGGCCTCAGAGCCTCGGCCCTGGGGCTGTTTGGGCTGTAAAGCAGCAGCTGAGGTGTTTTGAGGTGTTTTGAGGTGTGCTGAGGTGTTCTGGGGCGTTTTGAGGTGCTCTGAGGTGTTCTGTGGTGCTCTGAGGTGCTCTGAGGTGTTCTGAGGCATTTTGAGGTGCTCTGAGGTGTGCTGAGGTGTTCTGAGGCATTCTGAGGTGTTTTGAGGTGCTCTGAGGTGTGCTGAGGTGTTCTGAGGCATTCTGAGGTGTTTTGAGGTGCTCTGAGGTGTTTTGAGGAGTTCTGAGGTGTGCTGAGGCGTTCTGAGGCGCTCTGAGGTGTTTTGAAGTGTGCTGAGGTGTTTTCAGGTGTTCTGGGGCGTTTTGAGGTGCTCTGAGGTGTTCTGTGGTGCTCTGAGGTGCTCTGAGGTGTTCTGAGGCATTTTGAGGTGCTCTGAGGTGTGCTGAGGTGTTCTGAGGCGCTCTGAGGTGTGCTGAGGAGTTCTGAGGTGTGCTGAGGAGTTCTGAGGTGCTCTGAGGTGCTCTGAGGTGTGCTGAGGTGTTCTGAGGCATTCTGAGGTGTTTTGAGGTGCTCTGAGGTGTTTTGAGGAGTTCTGAGGTGTGCTGAGGAGTTCTGAGGTGCTCTGAGGTGCTCTGAGGCGTGCTGAGGTGTGCTGAGGTGTTTTGAAGTGTGCTGAGGTGTTTTCAGGTGTTCTGAGGTGTTTTTCTGCCCTGGCCTTGCTGCAGGTCCCTTGCCAGATGCCAAGAAGCCAAAGCTGATGCACGGCTCGCTGCTCATGAAGGACAACGTGAGTAAAACAGCCCCTGTGCTCATCCTGTGGCCTCTCAGGGGGTTTTGTGCCCTCTGAGGGTGGGTTTTGTGTCCTCTAAGGGTCTTTTCTGTCCTCTCAGAGTGTTTTGTGTCCTCTGAGGCTGTTTTTTGTGTCCTCAGGGGTTTTTTGTGCCCTCTCAGAGTGTTTTTTGTGGCCTCTAAGGGTGTTTTGTGTTCTCTGAGGGTGTTTTTCATGTCCTCTGTGTTTTGGGTCCTCTGAGGGTGTTTCGTGTCCTCTGAGGGTGTTTTGTGCCCCTCTCAGGGTGGTTTTTGTGCCCTCTGTGTTTTGGTTCATTCTGAGGCTGTTTTCTGTCCTCTGAGTGTGGTTTTTGTGTCCTCTAAGGGCGTCTTTTTGTATCATCAGGGGTTTTTTTGTGCCCTCTGAGAGTGTTTTTTGTGGCATCTTGGTGTTTTTGGTATCCTCTGGGTGTGTTTTGAACCCTCTCAGGGTGTTTTTTCTGTCCTCTCAGGTGTTTTGTGTCCTCTGAGTGTGTTTTTTTTCTGTCCTTTAAGGGCGTCTTTTTGTGCCCTCTGCGTTTTGTGCCCTCTGAGGGTGTTTGTGTCCTCTTCAGGGTGTTTTTTGTGTCCTCTCAGGGTGTTTTTTCTGTCCTCTGAGGATGTTTTTCATGTCCTCTGTGTTTTGGGTCCTCTGAGGCTGTTTTTTTGTGCACTCAGGCTGTTTTGTGCCTTCTGAGGGTATTTTTTGTGCCCTCTGAGAGTGTTTTGTGCCCTCTAAGTGTGGGTTTTTGTGCCCTCTGTGTTTGGTGTCCTCTCAGGGTGTGTTTTGGGTCCTCTGAGGGTGGTTTTTTGTTTCCTCTGTGTTTTGTGCCCTCTGAGAGTATTTTTTCGTGCCCTGAGGCTGTTTTGTGCCCTCTGAGGCTGTTTTTTGGTATCCTCTGAACTTGGTGTCACATTTTAGGTGCACAAGAAACCCAAATCATGACGGGCAGTTCTGCTTCTTCACAAAACTGATGCCTCAACCTCATCTTTATTGTTTTCAAACATCCCTCCCCTGCTGCAGGTTCAACCATCTCCCAGAGACCAATTTGATGGTGTTAAACATTGATTTATTATTATTTTAGCTGGATGTTTTGTCCCAGCCTCAGCTCTCCCTTCGCTGAGGGGCGACGAATGGAACTCTGAGGGTTTCAGCATGGGATGGAAACAACTTTCCCTGCTCCCCCAGACCCCAGGGCAGCAACACAACCCCCCAGAGCTCTGAGGATTCCTTCCCCATGGATTTATCCCTTTTTTCCTTGCAGAGTTTCCGGCTGGTTTCTCCTGAGCAGGCCCTGAAGGAGCTGGGGCTGTCGGAGCATCAGCTGCGCTTCACCTGCCGCGTGCACATCCAGGACCCGCGCAAGGAGCACGAGACCGTGCTCAGGGTCTACAACCACCTCAAGGGGTGAGCCCTGGGCTTCTGGGAGGTTTTTATTCCTTCTTTTATTTTTCTTCTTCTTTTATTTTTCTTCTTTTTTATTATTCTTTTTTTTTTCATTTTCTTTTCTGTTAAAGCCGGGATTCAATGCTCGAGTGATGCGGTTCCTGTTCAAACTCAAGATATTTCTTCATTCTTATCTATATTATAATATAGATAATTATATATATTATCTATATTATAATATAGATAAGATAATATATATGATAGATTATATAGTAAATAATTATATATAATATACAATAATATATTATATAATATATAATTATACTATAGATAATTATATCTATTATCTATATTATAATATATAATATATAATATAATAATTATATATTATATAATATATAATTATAATATAGATATTTATATATTATCTATATTATAATATAGATAATATATCTAATTCTTATCTATATTACTGTCACCCTGATTTTTCCAGCCTTCTGATAGTTCTCAGAAGATACAAAGATATCTCAGATGACTCCAAGATATCAGAGTCACAGTTCTCACTTTCTCACACATCTTTCATCTAAACAATCCCTTGTTTTCACAACTACTGTTGTTGTTTATGTACTTTGTAAAAGGAGGAGAATCTTGATTGATAACCAACAGGGTTGAGAGGTGGGCAAACCACCCAATCTGCGGTCATTTTTCTAAATCTATAAATAATGAAGTTTCAAAATAAACTTCACTTCCTCAGGCTTCTCCTGCTCCTTGCTGAAAAGCTCCAGTGTCCATGCCATCATTTCCTGTCCTATCGTGACATATTAATATCTCACAAGCTGTGAGTTCTGGCTAACAAAGTGAAAAATGGCTCTGTCTCTACCTCTTTCCCAGGCCTTTTAAGCACAAACTGTCCAATTGTGAGATGACACCTAAATTATTTTTATTTTAACCCAATAACCAACCCACTGTGGGCCTGCA
>JAJEOU010002961.1:0-11613 GCA_021534815.1 Acrocephalus arundinaceus
TCAGCACTCGCAGTGCAAATGGCACCCACGAGAGCTTGAAACACAGACAGCCCCAGCTCCCCCAAAGAAGCCCAGCCTTGTTCTTTCTCTGTGCTGACAGAGAGACCTCAGCCCTCGCTGAAATGGCTGAAGCTGAAGGGTGCTGTGAGCTGAGTTATGAACCAAATTGGGACACGCAGGTTGGTGACACAACTCCCACAAGGTCAGGTTTAGTCCCTGCTCTCTTGCCACAGCAGAGGACTCAGTGTCAGAGCCTCTGGAGAAGCGTGGAGGGCAGGGCTCGGGGAGCCTGTGCCAGTGCAGGATTGGAAATGAAGGCAGCAGGAAGCACCAGCCCTGCAGACAAGAACTCAACTCTTCTGATCTCCCCTCCTGTCACAGGCAGGCTCAGAGCAGCCATCTCACACCTCTCTAAACCAATGGGGGCTCTCTCCTTACCAGGCTCCTCGGGCTCTGGGGAACTGTTCCCGCAGCTCTCGGTGCCAGATGGAGCTTCCTCTGCTGCAGCCCTGTTCATGGTGTCCTCTCCTGAAGACTCAGGGGCAACATTAATATTCCCCTTGAAAGAAAAACAGAAGGAAAGGAACCCAAAGATCACTCAGGATTTTCTTGGAATCACATCAGGGATACACTAACTGTTCTTCACCCCAAAGGCTGTGTAACACAAAGGGAACACTGCCCACACAGTTCACATGGCAAGCGTTTTAAACTCAGGATTTGGGTGGCCAAGGTGAAACTGAAGCTCTTACAAAATGACCTTTGAGGCAAAACAGGAATGCAGAAAAGCAGAAGACCCCAAGTGAGGGGAGGTGCCCTCACGCTCTGACCCTGGCCCATGCCACGAGCTGTAAGAAATCAGCCAGCACAAAGCCAGGGGCTCTCCTTGTTGCCAACGTGGCTGTCAGCAAGGGCAGAGCTCGCTGCCAGCACTGCCCAGGGCTGTGTGCTGCAAACGCACACGCAAAGCTCACATTTCTGCCTGGGAGTCTCACCAGCCCCACCCAACCGCTCAGACACTCCATCACAAGGTGGTGCTTTCTGGAGCCTTCTGCTGCTGCCCCATACGTAGGACCCAGGAAAAAACTGATGGACCTGGGACATTTCCAGCATCAAATTTCCCAGTGCCAAAAATCGATCAATTTGGAGGGTAGAAAAGAAAACCAACCCAAAAGACATGAAAAGTCAGACAACCAAGTAGTGTTTCTACTCCATTGAGGAAGGAAATTCCCAAGATTAAGCACCTGCAAATTACCTTTGGACAGAAAGATATTCCCACCATGACCAGCTGCACAATATTCATCTCTTCTGCAACAGTCCATCAATCAGAATCCTAAAGATTTTTAAGATGGTTCAGAGCCTGCAAGGTTTCCTTTTTTTCTATGGAATAAAATGCTTTTGCAAACTGCTATGTGTGAGTTTACAAAAGACAAAAGACATCCCACTTGAGAAGAAGAGATTGCTAAATGCAGAAAATCCCACTCCCCACCTTGAGTCTGCCCTTCCTCAATCACAAATGTACTGTAGGCAATGGGTCTGCACAGCAAGAGAAAGACACATTCTTTGGCCAACACATCTAATAATCTACAAAAAGGGCTGTGCCAGCACTCACCCTCCAGGCAAGTCTGGGAAGAGGTAAGAGTTAAGAAAAACAAGATTTCTAATCCAAAGACTGAATCTGTCAAACAAAAGGCCAAGGAAGCTGCAGCTCCAGCCCATCCCCACACACGGCTCTGGCAGCGCCCACACGCACGGCAGGGCTCACACAGCAGCAGCCAGCAGCTGCAGCCCAGCCCTGGCTTGCCTTGCCTTCCAACCCAAAGAGGCAGAGCCCACATCTGCTGCTGCAACAGAGACACCTCTGGCGTGCCCTCCTGCACGGGACACTTTGCCTTCAGTGGCAATTCTCCAAACACTCTTCTCTCTTCCCACCCACAAAGCGTTAGAACCTACACAGCATCACCACAAATGCCCTGCCGAGGCATTCTCCAGAAGGAACAACAAAGGTGGCCAGCACAGGCTCACACCTCTGATCCTCACTGTGGGGAAGACTTTTTCATCCCTCTTCTTTTGGAAATCTTGCTTGATCAAGAATAGATAACTAAATAAGAATGGGAATATTAACTCAAGGATCCTTTGCTTCTCAGCCATGTTACAAGTCCAATTAGATAATTAAAAAGGAATGAACATAATTAAATTCAAAAACCTTTGCTTCTCAGCCATGTAACAACATTCAAAACTCTCAGTCCAGCCTCTTTCATTCCCATCCATGGTTACCTGAGCACAGGGAGACCTTTCAGGCAGGGAGCTCCTGATCTCCCGATCATTTTCTCAACCTGAAGGCCGAGATCCAGCGGTGGTGATTCCTCTCCTGCAGGTGCATTCTGCGCTGAGCTGGAGGCCATTGATGCTGCACAGCCAGCACTGCCAGCTGGAGCATGAGGGGCTGAAGTGCCCGGGGCAGCTGCAAGAATCCAAACCCGTGAGTCAGGCTCCAGAGTGTGGCTTTGGGACACAGAGCTCTATTGCTGCTTGGATCAAAATCAGAGAAAGCACACAGGAAACCAGGCAGAGAATCTTTTGACTTCTAGTGTCCCTTTCTAGTTGGCTGACAATTCTGTCTTAGAACGACAGAGCACTGGGAAAAAATACTTTAAAGAATCACTTTTCATGACCTTTTGGAAAAGCAAGGCTAGGATTCTTTTCCTACCTGCTGCTCCCCGTGGAGCTGCTGGAAGCTGCAAGGCTGGAACCTGAGCACCTCCCGGTCCAGCGGAGGCAGCTGCTCCCCGTACAGCTCCTGGAAGCGGCTGGGGGGCCCCTCCCGTCCGAGCAGCCCCAGCCGCTCGCCTTGGAACCCGAGGAATTGGGAGGGAGGGATCCGGGGCACCTCCTGCTCGGCGGGCAGCGGCCGCTCCGCGTAGAGCTCCTGAAAGCGGCTCGGCCCCTCCCGCCGGGCCGGCCCCGGCCGGTCCCTGTGCGGCAAGTGGAAGCTGCAGGGCGGGCGCCGGGCCAGCGGCGGCCGCTCCCTGGGCGGCTGCTGAAAACGGCCGGGCCGGGGCCGGGGCCGGCGCAGCTCCTGCCCGCCTGGCAGCGCCCGCTCCCTGTGCAGCAGGAGGAAGCCGCTGGGCGGGCACCCGGGCGGCAGCGGCGGCCGCTCCCTGGGCAGCGCCTTGAAGCGACCGCGCCTGCGCCGCCCGTCCGGCAGCGGCCGCGCCCCGGGGAGCTGCTGGGAGCCGCTCCCGCCCCGCCTGCGCCCCTCCCGCCCCGCCGCCAGCCGCTGCCTGCTGGCCGCGCTCCGGCGCCGGATGCGGAGCAGGAGCTCGGGGCGGTCACGGCGAAACCAGGGGCTGCTATAATGGAGCCAGGCCCCCGCATCGCCCGGCGCAGCAGCGCCAGCCCGGCCCGGCACCTTGTGGAAGCCGTAGCGGTTCAGCTGGCGCACGAAGCTGCTGAACTGCGTGGCCCTGAAGGTGTGCGGGGCCGGGCCCCGAGCGCCGCCCGGGCTGAGCAGCTCCCGCTCGAAGAGGGAGCGGTCTATGAGCAGCCCCGGGCCTGGCTGTCCCAGCGCACGGAGCGGACGCGGGGGCTGTTCACCAGGTGCCACAGCTTGGCGGGGAAGGTGTGGGCGCTGAGCCCATCAGGCAGCGGCACCTTCGCCATGGCGTCGATCGCCGCCTGTGCCACAACGCCCAGAGCGCAACGGCCGCGGCTGCACCGGCGGCGCGCGGCCTGAGGGGGGCGCTGCGCTCGGCCCCGCGCGCGCCCGGCGCGGCCCTGGCGCGGGCCGGACTCGGCGGGGACGAGCGCCCAGAGCCGGGGCCGCGGGCACAGCGCGGGCGCCGGCGGCTCCCGGGGCTGGCCGGGGCACGGCAGGGCAGGGCCAGGGGCAAACCCTTGCTGCTCTGCCTGCACGCATCCTGCCTTTGCTTGGCAGCACAGCCCCAAAGCACCAAGGCAAGGTAACAGAAAAGCTGCTTCCCAGGCAGTTGGCCTCCAGCAGCTGTTGGTGCATGGGCTAATTCCTCCCCAGGCACAAGACTTGTCACTTCCCTTTGTTGAACTTTATCTGATTTCCCTCAGGCCAATTCTTTAGCCTGCCAAGGTCCCTCTGAGTAGCACAGCAGTTGGTGTAGCAGCTGCTGCTGCCACTTTTGTGTTGTCTGCAAACTTGCTGAGGGTAACTGCACCTCCAGCCCAGCCATTCATGAAGACTTTAAAGAGTATCTGCCCCGCTATCAGCCCCTGGGGGTCAGAGCACAAGGACTTACCTCCAGCTCTGCTTTCTGCCACTGATGACAATCTTCTGGGCCCAACCACCAATCCATTTTTCAGTCTTCTTCCCAGGCCATATGGACAGTTTGTATTTAAGGATGTTGTAGGAGACAGTCTCCAAGGCTTTGGTAAAACTGACATCATCCATCGCTCTACCCAAATGCTATCAAATTGGCTGTCCTGTTTCAAATTCACACCCAGTTGCTGCCAGTTTCCCCCAACATGGTCCCAGTATTCCCAATGTTGTCCCCTGCAATATCATTCCAGACACCCCCAGTATATCCCAGTTTTCCCCAGCATGCTCAATCCCAGTCACCCCAGAGTCCTCAGTATTGTTACAGTTGCCCCCAGCATGACCTTACTCATTCCCAGTATATCCCAGTTACCTCCACCACACACCAGTCATTCCCAGTTGCTCCCAGTCACTCCCAGTAGCCCTCAGTGTGGTCCAGTTGCTCCCAGTATTTTCCATGTCCATGCTCCCAGTGCTGCTCCAGCCCTGATCCGTGGGATGGGAATGTCCCACTCCCTTCCAGGGCAGGGTAACACCTGAGCCAGGTGTGCAGGGCAGGACCTTGCCCTGAGCCCAAGCCCTGTCCCACCTGCAGGATCTGCTTCCCCTGGGGCTCTTCCTGCTGCGGCCCCAAGCCCAGCTTGGTGCTGAACAAAGGGGCTGGGCGGGGTCATCCCCTGGTGGGGACTGTGCACCCCTCTGCCCCCTCCCCAAATTCCCTCCTGGGGGGCAGCAGGAGCTGGGGCAGGAGCCCTGTGGGGAGGGAAAAAGGAGGTGACACTGGGACGGTGACACTGTCCTCCCCCAAGCTCTGGGGAGGGGACACACATGGCCCCTGGGGACCCCTCTCAAATTCTTCTGCAGCGCCAGAGGATGAACCCAACCTGGAACCCCCCAAACACCGGCAGCATCTTTGGGGCCAGGTCTGGTGGCAGCTTTGGGAGTCTGGGGGAGTCCCAACTGCCCCAAAACCTCCTCCCAGCCCCAAAACCACTCCCAGACCTCCAAGCCAAACCCAAAGCTCCTGCCCAGGACACTTCCAACCACTCCCTGCAACAGAAATGGCTCCAAAAACCACAAAACCCCCTTCCCATTTCCCACAAGCCTCACTCAAATTCCCTCCAAGCCCCAAAGTCCTTCCACGACCCCAAACCTCCCTCACAACCCCCCCCCAATAAGGCCACAAATCCCCTCCCAGCCCCACAAATGCCCCCAGGAGCCACAAAAGCCTTGCTCAGTCCCTCCAGGAGTCCCTAAAACCTTTCCCAGCCCCCCAGAGCACTGACCAGGAGAGTTTGGTGGACAGGAATATCCACAGCCAGGAGCAGCTCAGGCACTTCAGCAGTGGTTTGGGCACTTTGGGGGGACACCCCAGATAGGGAGACCCAGGCCAAAGACTGGGACAGACAACCAGAATTCCTGGAGAACAGAGGGGCTCAGGTGGACACATTCTGCTGCAACAACTACGAGATCATGGCCATGTCCCTTGGCTTGGGTGGTCCCAGAACACCTAACCCCCCCTGAATATTCCCCTGAACCCCACATTGACACTCAAATCCCAGTAAAATGATTCAGCTTTAGATCTCTTTGCTTCATTTCTTTTTTTTTACCCCAGTTGTGGGTGTTTTGAAGGGATAAACATGATAATTTTTCAGGTGGGAAAAGATCTTCAAGATCACCCAGCATTGCTTGATGCCACATGAAGAAAAAACTGGAAAGAGGAGATTTTTTGGGCTGTAACATCAACAAATCAGCTCTTTCCAATGAATTTCCAGTGTTGATCAGAGTCTTGATGGATGTTCCTGTCCCAGAATTCTTCCAGGTGTCTATGGGGAGCCAGGAGGACATGGAGACCACCAGCCAGGTGTCTTCCCAACCTGAATCACTGGGAATGTGGGTCACCAGGGCTCTGCCCAATGTGGGTCCTCTGATGGGGATGGAGTTGGAGCAGAGCACGAAGCTCTTCCTGCAGTCAGGAAACTCGCAGGGCTTCCCTTACTGGTGCCTCTGTTGGTGTCTGGTCAAGCGAGAGCTCCTGGAAAAGCTCTTCCCACACTGGGGACACTCGTAGGGCCTCTCCCCAGTGTGGATGCACCGGTGGTGATGAGGTGGGAGTTTCGCTTGAAGCCCTTCCTACAGTCAGGGCAGCAGAAGGAAATTTAGGGGAGGACGTTGCAGAAAGAGGCTGTGGACATTGTGGCTGGAAAGCAGGGAATGGAGAGTGTAGCACTAAGAAGATTCCCTTAGTGCACATAACTGCACTTCCATGATGAGGACAAAACTTGCCTAAGCTGAACATTCCATCTCAAACCCATTGGATTTTAGGCAGCAATGCCAGGAAAAGCACTTCACTCCCTGCATGCATTAATGGGTGCTGGAGTGCAGAGTGCACCCTGTGAACTCCCAGGGATTGGAGGCTGCACTGCGGGCTGCCAGGAAACACTTGCCAGGCACGGCAGAGGTTGTACATCTGTTCAAACTCATGGCAACTGCAGAGGATTCTTTCCAAGTCTCACTCTGTCCCATTGCATGGGCACTGCTCCTGCCAGCATGTAGAGGTCAGGAACAGGGACAATGCAGGTGACAGGGACGCTGGGCAAGCAGTGAGTGCTGTGCCAGCACAGCCAGAATGGTGCAAGAGGCAGCGTCAAACAGGCTGAGGCACCCAGAGCAACCCCTCTGTGCAGGCCTCGGGGTGAGCACACAGCTTCAAGAACGTCATGTGCTCATCCCACAGAGCCTTCTCTGCAGCTCTGGGGTAACCCTGTCAGCTTCCTGCTGGATTTGAGAGCAGAAAGAGAAATTGTTCTCTCCTTCTGCCCATCTCAGCTACACAGAGGGGAGGGTGGGAGGCCATCTCTCCATCTGTGCAGGTGTTCAAGCTAAGCCAGCCAGTCTGTAGGGTTTTAATGCAAATAAACCAGGAACAAGAACTACAACCAACAAGAATACTCCACACCATATCTGCATTCCAAACCCCAATTTTAAGACACTTGAGCCTCAGCCACGGCCAGCACCGGCCTGGGGGCGGGGCCAACTGCTGAGATAGGGGCGTGGCTTGGGCAGAGAGGGGCGGGGCTTCACAACATATGGCATTGGTGGGCGTGGCTAAATACATAGGTTAAATGGCAGCTATAGGTAGGCGTGCCTTATGAAAGGGGTGTGGCTTTGCACAAGGGGCATGGCCTAACCCAATGGGGCGGGGCTTGATCCCATAGGGATAAAGGGAAGGTTTGAGTGGGTGTGGCTTAACCCAATGGAGCGTGGCTTGCTAAAAGGGGGCAAGGCTTAGCCCACATAGGGATGATGGGCAGCTCAATGTCAGCATGGCTTAAGCAAAAGGCTTATGGAAAGGGGTATGTCCCAGCAGAAAAGCTGCTGCTCCACAGTTGGCTCCTGCCACCAAGCCTCAGCCTCACCTGGGAGAGAAAAGAGCGTGGTCAGGTGAGGAAACGGCGTGGTTAGAAGTGGGCAGCGTCAGAATTACTGTGGCCTCACCTGCTTGCAGGGTCACCTGGCGAGGGATGGAGTCAGGCTCCCAGGTGACCTCCAGGTGGGTGGGGTGGTCACTGGATGGAGCAGGGAGGTGGCAGAGCTGATGTCACCCATCGAGGTGTGCCAGGTATGTGGTGGCCATGCCCACTCTCCTCAAGCCACGCCCACCCTGGCCTTGCCCTCCTGCCCTCAGGGCTGAGGATACCCAAGTGTGGCTGGGGCACGGCCACGCCTCCTCCGATTGCCAGGGTCTGGCGATGGCGGGGCTGTCCGGTGTTGCCCTCAGCTCCAAGCATCTGGGTTCATCTGTGGGGGAAAATAACAAAATGTGGGGCATTTTCCCACCAAAAATTGGGAATTTCCAACTCTGAAATTGGTGGTTTTAAGCCCAAAATGTTTGGGACAACAGGTGTAGCCACTGAAATGAATGGGTTTTTTTTTTACATCAGAGCTACACACTTAAATGAATGGAAGAGAAAGGACATCAGGTCTACCCAATTAAAGTCAATGGGATGTACGGACACCAGGTCTAGCCATTAACAGGGCTGGATTGGTAAGGGTTACTGGTGTGAAATGTGGGGTTGTGTTTCTGTCAGGTAAAAACAGATGGCCTTTGTAGCTGAGGTTGTGAAATGTGTGGAAAAAGGCCATAGGACAATTATAAAAAACCCGTTTTAACTAACAAATGGAAAAAGCATGGAAAGACGCTTTTGGACTAATATTTTGCTTGCTTATAAGTGAACAATGTGAGCCTAAAAGTTTTCACAATATAAGTTTTAAGCTTTTCCAATTAGTATGAGCTTTGTAGGCTTTTAACATGTAGGATAGAAGAATGCAGAAGTATTATTACTATTATTATTATTATTATTATTATTATCTTTGAAAATAAAATTATTATAAGCTTTAAGCTGCTTTGTAATAAAAGGCTTTGAACTACACCTTTAGAATATATACATATATATAGAAGGAATTGTAATCACCTGAACAGAAGAAGGCCGACGTAAGCCCATTCAGGTGCGGGGAGAGAGATTTATTTAGGGGATATATAGCGAAGTGCGCGTTCCAGCGTTATCTAGTGCCCACAATTGTTCATTTTATAAGGGTTATAAGTATCTGAGCGGCGCAGGTTCTCCCCTTTTGTGCTATGATGTGTTACTTCTACTACTCTCATCGTTTTATGCTGTAAATACCTTCAGTCGTGCGACATAACCCGTAGACCTAGTTTAAGCCTTAACGGATTGCTTCCCAATTGACCAGCCCCAATTGGCGTCTCATCAAATGGATCGCATTCCCTTCGCCCCTGCACCCAGCCGGAGCCCACTGTCTACGTCCAGTCTCGTAGTCTTGGCTTGTTGCGGCACCACCAACCAACGGTGCATACCATAGACTAATTCGTTAGAACAAAGCACACTGTGGGGCACAAGATGTGTGCTTGGTGTGATGTCTACCCGGACCTTTACGATGGCGTATGTACATGACCACAGATCACGCGCCTTACAGGTAAATGATCTATACGAGTCTCCGTTTAAACATACCCTTATATATCGTAGTTTTAGTCAGAGTCCTTTCTGCGCTGGAGGACGATCCAGAGAGAGTCGCCAATTGATGAAAATCTGTGGGTGTGTTGCCAGGGGTCCTCCCCCCGTGGTCTCGAGCGGCCCGGATTCCTGGCTGGGGCCGCTGAGTTGTTTATAAGAATATGAATTGGCCGCCCACCGATCTGCTCATAGTTAAGGTTGTAAGTGGTGTTTTTCACCGGAATGCTCTCCAAAACTCGGATTGTATCCCCTACTAAATGCAGAAGGCGTGAGCAGGGACCTCCCAGGTTCTTGAATGCCCTTAATTTATATTGCTCTCCAGTGGCTTTGACAATATCCAGTGCATAACCCTGCACTCCACATCCTGCCTCTTTAATTTGAGGCTATCGAAGTCGTAAATGTGTGTGCCATTCTCTCTTGAATGTGGGCTCTTGTCATCTCTAAATTGGATCGTGTCTCCAACGGCAATAAAGTTCGGTGAGTTTTACACCTCAAGTTCTAGACCTTGGCATGATTTCGCAGTCCCTCTATTGTGAATTGATTGATATAAAGCTCAGAGTCTCTCTCTTAGAGTCACTGCTTCTCACATATGTTTATATGGTTCGAATTCCTCACTTCTTCTATAACAACTTTAAATGGCCATCAGCAAATTGCTCCGTTTAATCATCCTACTATCATTAACCTTCATTGCTTTCAACTTTACCTTGATCCCGATAATTTTTCTAAGCCTTAGTTCTTATTTATCCCTTTGTATTTGAATTCCTCTTCCGAGCACGATTGTTTTTGGGTGCTCCTCATGTCAGGTGTGGTACTGCCCGCGGACCCCATCCCACCCTCCAGGTGAGGGTCTCTGTTTGCCGAGTTTCCCTCCGACGTCGTTTTGCTGCTCTTTTCGCCGGTGTTGGTTTGATGGAATGGTGTAGTTTTACCTCTTAAAATTAACGCGGTATAACCTATGATTCATTTCATTGGTACACCCAAAAAATCCACCGTGAGGATACCCAAAAAATACGCACCTGATCTTGGTACTAATGTGCTAAAAAAGTCACGTGACTTCCCCCCCGTAATCACCTAGGGTTACGCCCATAATATCCACCTGGATACAAAACCTGAGTTATCACCCCACGTTACACTAAGGTCCTCACCTCAATAACATTACCCTGAGATAACATGGGCATAAATCTCCTCAAATCACGCAGTCTCCCTCTAAAGTGGTGAACGCAAAAATTCCGCCCAAAAATGTTCCGGAAGCTCCATTTCCCCGGGGCCTCATAATTTTTCCTAAGCCAACCATTCTATAAGTGTCCTCCGCACCTCCTTGGTTCCTCCGTTTAGATTTTATACCCCCAATAACCTGGGTTCCTCCCACAATCCTAAAGGTAACCCTCTCGATACATCGATGGTTCCCCACATCTGTCACATGAGCAATAACCCCCACACCATGGCCTTCCCCAACTGGTGTCTGAGAACCAGCTTGACTGGGTACAGAGGCACCGGGTGTCACTATTGATTGCACAGTTTGATCCTGTAAGACGGATTAGACTTTTGGTGTGCCTTCTTTTATCCCCGATTCCCCACCAGTAACCCTTACTCACGATGTCCTAAGTAATAGCCCTGGAGCTCACGCGTAGACGCAGTGCTCGTCCTATTAATTCACATTCATACCCAGAGTTACCCCACCAACATCTGTGCTCAGTGTGCTCCTAGTTATTGATGCCGTCTCTCCCACATATCTCCCCCAGTCTTCCAACTCGCCCCAGTGCCTTTCAGTTCCTTCTCAGACGACTTTCCCTTCCGCTCCCTTCTCGACTACTTCTCAGTGCTAAGAGTGAAGGATAAGCTTGAATCGCCAATATATCAAAGCAGCAATCAACTTAGCATAATTTCTTTACATACAAATTTGGTAAACAGTGTGCAAGCAAGCCCAGATAGGGGCGGGTCTTACCCTCCTCCTGCCACAAGGAATGACTGTTCACTGGCGGGATTTTCAATGGTCTTCATGCATACTCAGCCAGTTTGTATCTATTTTTTTATTTAGCTTCATTCTGCTAGTTCTATTTGAAAAATCCAATTTCTATACCCCTTGTGACGTAGTAGTTATAATGATCTCCAGCTATATCTTCTTTCAGAAGCAACACCTCATGATCTTGTCGAGTGTTCCAGTTTCCCTTCTTCAGCAACTCTAAATGCGTTGGTGCTGTCCTCGCTTTCCGAATGGTGTTCGTCTCTCTTTTCCGGTTGCGCCTCCTTCTCATGATCATCAATTTTTAGCTGTGAATATGCTTACTCCTTCTC
>JAJEOU010002961.1:11638-30041 GCA_021534815.1 Acrocephalus arundinaceus
CACCTGTGGAGACCTGGGAACAATCAGAGAACGGACCCACGGAGTCGTTTCCCAGCCCTGTTGGAAACCAGACAGAAATCTCCCAGGACCCCGTGCACACAGGCTTAGAGGCAGAAAAGAATGCAGGGCTTGGTTTGAAACTCTTGAGAAACTGTGACACATCAAGTCACACAGACATGAAGTGGGGATGTAAGTTTTAGTTTTAGGTGAGTAAAAATACGCCTTAAGTGCCTTAAGCAAATAAGAGACTGTATGGTTGATAGAAAAGCCCTAAAATCCAGTTTAAATTTCAGCAGCATTACCTTGTACAAAGTTAACTAAGTCCTAGACATAACATAAATATAACATAGCATTGCTAACATTGCTAGACAGAATAGATAGGGTGTAGGCCTTGTGTAAGAAATGATGACCATTGTCGCCCAACTGTGTTAGACCAGGATAGGTCAAAAAGACAGCAATAGCATCGTGTTTGTGGCTGCCTGGATGATTTATGAATAGAGTGCATTGTATCAGGGTGCTGCTGCTGCTTCTGCTTGGCACATGGGGACTCTATGCAGGAAGGCATTTTGCACGATGGCACGGCCTGTAACACTCGGAGCTTTGTGAGACTGATCCAGCCACTTCATAAACGACTTTTACAGCAAGCAGCAGCCTCTCTTGTTCCTCAGCTGGCCTGCTCAAACTTGACAGTTGTTGTTGGAACCCTGGGCACTGAGAATTTCAGACTTGCTCTGCTGACAGGCACTGGCACCCAAGAAAACATTTGACCTGAGGCCTTGGAGAAGGCTTCCAAAACTGGGATTATGGATGTGTAGTTTGAATAGAAGTGTACAATGTCACATCGAGGAAAACTTAGAGTTTAAGGGTTTAGAATATAGTAACATATATATATAGCAAGATGAGGTTTTAGGGCATAGGCTTGGTCCTTCTTTTTCACCTTCTTCATGGGTTTGGGTGGTATTTTGTACTTGGGTAGAAAAATCCTCATGGCGGGCCAAAGGTGATTGGTTATTGGTTAAAGTAAAAATAATTTAGGTGTCCTTTCTTAATTGGACAATTCATCCTTAAAATACCTTGTAGAGAAAGAGATAGGGGTCCATTTTTGATTTGTTAGCTAGAAATGTTGTAGAACTCACTATTTGTGGGACTGTAATATAGATAATAATCAATAAACATCTGAGTCTGAACACAAAACATTGTCTCGAGCATTTAATCCTGACTGGCAAACAGGAGATAAAACACAACACAAGCTCCCTCTTGCCTTGAGCCAATGCCTGCCTGCAGCTTGGGCTGCCTTTGCCAGCTCTCTTTTTCCAAGCGTTGGACTCCCAGGCTTCTGCCCCAGCCCAGGGACATTGGTTATTTCCATCACCTGCTAGTTTTACACCATGAACCATTCTGGTTTTACCTAAGAGGTGAATCATTCAGATTGTGGTGCTTTCTTGTACACAATGTTAAGACCAAGAACATGCTGTTCTTACAGCTTGGATAGTGCCTGTTCCTCTGCCATTTATTCCACAGTACATGACTAAAGAAAATCTAAGTGTACTAAGTTACTAAGTTTCTTAGTTTAAGCTACAGCTTAGTGCAAATATGTGTTAAAAGAGAATGAGTGCCATAATGCCCCTTTTCTTTTTCGGTCACTAGTGGATACCTCCCTGAAGGATACAGAACGACTCAAAAATGTTGTGCATACAATGAAGAAAAGGCAGCACAAAATTCCCTGTGGATGACGAGGTTAGAAAATCTCTTTGAATCCGTATCACTGTTTCTCACTGCATCTACTTAAACTGACAATAAATTAGGCTGATTTTCTCCACACTGAGGCAGTTCTGCAATGAAGCAGCAGCGTGCCATGATGCTAAATAAGAATCTGGCATTACCTATAATGTTCACTGCTACAAAGTGTATCAGTACACAGCAAGCAGGACTGGGTTATCACAGGTTTATTACACTATATTATAATATTTTATACTATATTATATTATATTATATTATATTATATTATATTATAGTATAGTATAGTATAGTATATTATAGTATAGTATATTATATATATAATTATATATAAATACTATAAAAGGTTTATTGTAGGTGAAGGAGTTTCAGGCATGTGAGTGCCTGATCTCTCTTTTCCTCTAAAGGCTCTGCCTCCCTAAGCCCTTCTTACCTGCTGTGCTTTGGCATGAGAGCCATTCAAGCCCGAAACACAAGAGCACTGGACTTCAAGTGCAAAGCCTCTCTCTCTTTGCCATGGGATTGCTTTTCCCCTGCAGCCTCCATGGGCAAGGGCTCTGTGGGAGCAGGGGCCATCACAGCCTGTGACCTGCACACAGAGCCAGGACAAGGAGCAGATCCTGCTGCATTCTGCTCCTGCTGATCCCTGCAGCAACTCCCTGCCAGTTCCTCCAGGGAACTTCACACCAAGGGCTTCCATCCTTGCAGTGGTTGTGAGAACTTGGTGCTTCCCAGTTCTCCAGCATCCTCTGGGTTCTGGAGCATCTCAGCACAAGTGTCCATGGCCCTTCCTGCATCCCCAGCCTGCAGCAGTCACATCACTGTGCCTCCCCCTTACTGCAGCTCATTTGCCAAAGTGCTGCCAAAGGCAGCAGAGCTGGCTCAGGGTCCCTGTGCATTTTGTCTTTTTTTCTCTTAGAGCCGGGATTAAATGCTCCAGAGACAGATTTCATGTTCGGACTCAGATGTTTATTAATTCTCATCTTTGTTACAGTCTCACAAGCTGTGAGTTCTAGCTAACAAAGTAGAAAATGGCTCAGTCTCTATCTCTTTTCAAGGTCTTTTAAGAACAAACTGTCCAATTAAGAAATGACAACTAAATTATTTTTCCTTTTAACCCAATAACCAACCACCCATGGTCCAAAATGCAGATTTTCCTAACCAATTACAAAATACCACCCGGACCCATGAAGAAGGAAGTGAAAAAGAAGGACTTAGCCTATGCCCTAAATCCTCCTTTATATATATTACTATATACTAAAACCTTAAACTCCAAGTTTTCCACCATGTGATATTACACACTTCTATTCAAACTACACACCCATAATCCCAGTGCTATCATTTAATTTTGGAAGCCTTTTCCAAGGCCTCAGATTAAATGCAGTTTCCTTGGGGGTCAGTGCCTGTCAGCACAGCAAGTCTGAAACTCTCAGTGCCCAGGGTTCCAAGAGATCCCTGTTGGCTTCTGGGCTCCAGGATGACCTTCAGAGGGACACTTGGAGCGCTTGCTAAAGAGCTGCCCGTGCCATGGGGGTGGATTTGTCCTCCCTGGGTGGCTCTGGTTGGAGTTGGACGCTCCGTGCAGTCCCGCACTTTTCTCAGCAGGCCTTTGCAACGAGTTCTGAGCCAACGTGTGGCTCTGCTGCCATCCCAAATCTGCGCTTTCCTGGGCCAGCCTGAGTGCAAGTGGGGCATGTGCTGGGCATGGCTGGAGATTTTCATGGCCCAAATCCTGCATCATTTCCATCTGCTCATTGCTCTGGACAGCACCAATCACAAAACACCAGCACAGCTGACAATTGTAATTTCTTGCAGATTGCTGCAGCTGCACTGCTGATTGACAAATACACAAGAATTGATTTCACATGAAAAATGTCATTTATTTCAAATTGCTACACCCACACTGACAATACATAACTATGCAGATGTCAATTTAAGTTAAAAAATGAATTTATTAGATTTTTACAGCAATGCTATGTAAAAATATACAAATACCAACTTCAGTTAACAAAAACTGAATTTATTGCCAACCTCTACAAATACTCACTATACACAAAGATCCATTAGGTGTTAATAACCTAATTTATTACATATTACTAGAAGCTTAAAGCCGATCTAGGAATACAAAAATATCAGTATCTCTATCTAAATAGCTTATACAAATATCAAAATACCTATTAAAGAGCCATATAACTACAAGTACATCAATAGAAACACCGACATGTCTGTGTATGTAAGAAAAAAAGAACTGAACACAGATAAAACAACCTATTCCCATATACATATACTTAGATACGTATATACACATACATGTAATTACAAGCATACATACACACATATATACATAGAATATATCCGTAAATATAACAACATAAATACAGAAATATTCTTATTAAAATAGCAACACACATATATAAATATCAATATAATTATCCCTCTCTGTGTTCAAGTCCATATATCTTTAAACACAACTCCAAGCAGAGGGATTCCAGCTGCCCCATCTTCAGAGTCTTTCACATTATCCTTGCTTCCTCCTGTGCAGAGCAGCTCTCCTGGACAGGGACAGCAGATGGGACATCTGGGAAGAAAAGAGAACACTGAGTCAGGATCGGGACATTTCCCTTGGCAGCACCTGCCCTTCAGTCAGGGAAGGGAAAATCTCAGTGCCTCCCCAGGAGGGTTAGAAAGAAAAAGTTTGGCCAAAGCCCAGGGCCAAAGCCCACGCCACCCTCAGCCCCACCCTGCCTCACTGGCCCTGTGGCCTCACCGAGCTCTGGGCTGGCAGCAGCAGCTCCCTGTTCACTGCTCTTGCTGGTGGCCTTCAGCTTCTCCCTGCTGCCTCCTGTCAGTCTCCGTCTGTCCTCAAGGTCTTCAGGACAGCTGTGGCAAAAGTGGAGGCTCTGGAATTGGTTCCCAGGCCTGGCAGAGCTGCAGTCCCAGAGCCCTCTGTGCTCCCTGCTGGCCCCCTCCATCCCCTCAGCCCCACCAGCCCCTGGGCAAAGCCCCGGCCCCCTTCAGTTTCTTCAGCCCCTCACAGTCCTCTCACCCCACTCAATCCCTTCTGACCCATCCCGTCCCCTTAGACCCGCCACCCCCCTCAGCCTGTGCCACTTCCCTGTCACCTCAGTGCCACCATTGCCCTCTGCTGCCCCACACCCCTCAGGCCCCCCAGCCCCTCAAGGTCACTGTCCCTGCAGTGTCACCGCCTCCTCAGCCCCCTCAGGCCCCTCTGTCTCACCGTCCTTCAGCAGCTCCTCAGGGGACACTGCCTGGGGCCACCGGCAGCTGCCACCGCTCCAGGGACCCCCGGGGCTGGAACTGCTGCCCCGCCCAGCCCGGCCGCCAGCTGGGACCCAGCACAGGGACAGGGACAGAGGGGGCACAGGGGGAAAAGGACAAAGGGAGAGAGGGAAAAAGGTTAAAAACTAGTCTGTACTTATATAGATACTAACCTATGTACCTAAACACCCATGTAGCTATGAGTATATAACTATGCACATATTTAAAAAAACATATATATATGTAAATAACTGTAACAATCTACATAGATAAAACTAAAAATGTATATCTACTAATATACCTATGCATACATGATTATAACTATACTATATAAATAAATATATATATATATATATATAATATTTTACCTCTTTAGGTCTATACCTATTTAGGCATATAAATACAACTATACATCTATAAATATACTGTATTTCTAAAAATAACAGATTTATAGATAGAAAAATATAACTATATAATTCTAAACATATCACTACAGACAGAGGGATTCTACCTGCCTGGTAGTCACAGGCTCTCCCTCTGTCTCTTCCTCCCACGCAGGGCACCCCTCCAGGAGACATCAATCACGTGGGATCTGGGAAGAAAAGAGAACACTGAGTCAATATTGGCCCTTGTGCACATTTCTCTTGGGCAGCAATTGACCTTCTATCACGGACTGTAAAAGATGGCCCGAAAGGCAGACTCTCACTTGGGAATTTGAAGCCGACTCTTTAGAGAACAGGGATCCTGCCAAGTTCCCAAAACTGTGTAAAGCATTCAAGTCCCTCAATAAAGTCTCAGCACTCGCAGTGCAAATGGCACCCACGAGAGCTTGAAACACAGACAGCCCCAGCTCCCCCAGAGAAGCCCAGCCTTGTTCTTTCTCTGTGCTGACAGAGAGACCTCAGCCCTCGCTGAAATGGCTGAAGCTGAAGGGTGCTGTGAGCTGAGTTATGAACCAAATTGGGACACGCAGGTTGGTGACACAACTCCCACCAGGTCAGGTTTAGTCCCTGCTCTCTTGCCACAGCAGAGGACTCAGTGTCAGAGCCTCTGCAGAAGCGTGGAGGGCAGGGCTCGGGGAGCCTGTGCCAGTGCAGGATTGGAACTAAAGGCAGCAGGAAGCACCAGCCCTGCAGACAAGAACTCAACTCTTCTGATCTCCCTTCCTGTCACAGGCAGGCTCAGAGCAGCCGTCTCACACCTCTCTAAACCAATGGGGGCTCTCTCCTTACCAGGCTCCTCGGGCTCTGGGGAACTGTTCCCGCAGCTCTCGGTGCCAGATGGAGCTTCCTCTGCTGCAGCCCTGTTCATGGTGTCCTCTCCTGAAGACCCAGGGGCAACATTAATATTCCCCTTGAAAGAAAAACAGAGAGAAAGAAACCCAAAGATCACTCAGGATTTTCTTGGAATCACATTAGGGATACACTGACTGTTCTTCACCCCAAAGGCCCTGTAACACAAAGGGAACACTGCTATGTGTGAGTTTACAAAAGACAAAAGACATTCCACTTGAGAATAAGAGATTGCTAAATCCAGAAAATCCCACTCCCCACCCTGACTCTGCCCTTCCTAAATCACAAATGTACTGTAGGCAATGGGTCTGTACAGCAAGAGAAAGAGAGACATTCTTTGGCCAACACGTCTAATAATCTGCAAAAAGTGCCAGCACTCACTCTCCAGGCAAGTCTGGGAAGAGGCAGGAGTTAAGAGAAATGAGATTCCTAATCCAAAGACTGAATCTGTCAAACAAAAGGCCAAGGAAGCTGCAGCTCCAGCCCATCCCCACACACGGCTCTGGCAGCGCCCACACGCACGGCAGGGCTCACACAGCAGCAGCAGAAGCAGCTGCAGCCCAGCCCTGGCTTTGCCTTGGCCTTCCAACCCAAAAGAGGCAGAGCCCACATCTGCTGCTGCAACAGAGACACCTCTGGCGTGCCCCTCCCTGCACGGGACACTTTGCCTTCAGTGGCAATTCTCCAAACACTCTTCTCTTCTTTCCCACCCAACAAAGCCTGTTAGAACCTACACAGCATCACCACAAATGCCCCTGCACGAGGCATTCTTCCCAAGGAAAAGGAACAACCAAAGGTGGCCAGCACAGGCTCACACCTCTCATCCTCACTGTGGGGGAAGACTTTTTCATTCCCTCTTCTTTTGGAAATCTTGCTTGATCAAGAATAAATAGATAACTAAATAAGAATGTGAATAATTAAACTCAAGGATCCTTTGCTTCTCAGCCATGTTACAATGTCCAATTAGATAATTAAAAAGGAATGAAAAGAATTAAATTCAAGGATCCTTTGCTTCTCAACCATGTACCAACATCCAATTAGATAACTAAATAAGAATGGAAATAATTAAATTCAAGAATCCTTTCCTTCTCAGCCATGTTACAATCTCCAATTAGATAATTAAAAAGGAATGAAAAGAATTACATTCAAGAAACCTTTGCTTCTCAACCATGTAAAAACGTTCAAAACTCTCAGTCCAGCCTCTTTCATTCCCATCCAATGGGGTTACCTGAGCACAGGGAGACCTTTCAGGCAGGGAGCTCCTGATCTCCCGGATCATCTTCTCAACCTGAAGGCCAAGATCCAGCTGGGGTGATTCCTCTCCTGCAGGTGCATTCTGCGCTGAGCTGGAGGCCGTTGATGCTGCACAGCCAGCACTGCCAGCTGGAGCATGAGGGGCTGAAGTGCCCGGGGCAGCTGCAAGAATCCAAACCCGTGAGTCAGGCTCCAGAGTGTGGCTTTGGGACACAGAGCTCTATTGCTGCCTTGGATCAAATATCAGAGAAAGCACAGAGGAAAACCAGGCAGAGAATCTTTTGACTTTCTAGTGTCCCTTTCTAGTTGGCTTGACAATTTCTGTCTTAGAACGACAGAGCACTGGGAAAAAATACTTTAAAGAATCACTTTTCATGACCTTTTGGAAAAGCAAGGCTAGGATTCTTTTCCTACCTGGTGGGTTGGAGGCTGGGGGATGCTGCTCCCCGTGGAGATGCTGGAAGCTGCAAGGCTGGAACCTGAGCACCTCCCGGTCGAGCGGAGGCAGCTGCTCCCCATAGAGTTCCTGGAAGCGGCTGGGTGGCCCCTCCCGTCCGAGCAGCCCCAGTCGCTCGCCTTGGAACCCAAGGAATTGGGAGGGCGGGATCCGGGGCACCTCCCGCTCGGCGGGCAGCGGCCGCTCCACGTAGAGCTCCTGGAAGCGGCTCGGCCCCTCCCGCCGGGCCGGCCCCGGCCGGTCCCTGTGCAGCAGGTGGAAGCTGCAGGGCGGGCGCCGGGCCAGCGGCGGCAGCTCCCTGTGCGGCTGCTGGAAACGGCCGGGCCTGGGCCGGGGCCGGCGCAGCTCCTGCCCGCCTGGCAGCGCCCGCTCCCTGTGCAGCAGGAGGAAGCCGCTGGGCGGGCACCCGGGCGGCAGCGGCGGCCGCTCCCTGGGCAGCGCCTTGAAGCGACCGCGCCTGCGCCGCCCGTCCGGCAGCGGCCGCGCCCCGGGGAGCTGCTGGGAGCCGCTCCCGCCCCGCCTGCGCCCCTCCCGCCCCGCCGCCAGCCGCTGCCTGCTGGCCGCGCTCCGGCGCCGGATGCGGAGCAGGAGCTCGGGGCGGTCACGGCGAAACCAGGGGCTGCTATAATGGAGCCAGGCCCCCGCATCGCCCGGCGCAGCAGCGCCAGCCCGGCCCGGCACCTTGCGGAAGCCGTAGCGGTTCAGCTGGCGCACGAAGCTGCTGAACTGCGTGGCCCTGAAGGTGTGCGGGGCCGGGCCCCGAGCGCCGCCCGGGCTGAGCAGCTCCCGCTCGAAGAGGGAGCGGTCTATGAGCAGCCTCCGGGCCTGGCTGTCCCAGCGCACGGAGCGGACGCGGGGGCTGTTCACCAGGTGCCACAGCTTGGCGGGGAAGGTGCGGGCGTTAATCCCAGCGGGCAGCGGCACCTCCGCCATGGCATCGATCGCCGCCTGTGCCACAACGGCCAGAGCGCAACGGCCACGGCTGCACCGGCGGCGCGCGGCCTGAGGGGGGCGCTGCGCTCGGCCCCGCGCGCGCCCGGCGCGGCCCCGGCGCGGCCCGGACTCGGCGGGGACGAGCGCCCAGAGCCGGGGCCGCGGGCACAGCGCGGGCGCGGCGGCTCCTGGGGCTGGCCGGGCACGGCAGGGCAGGGCCAGGGGCAAACCCTTGCTTGCTCTGCCTGCACGCATCCTGCCTTTGCTTGGCAGCACAGCCCCAAAGCACCAAGGCAAGGTAACAGAAAAGCTGCTTCCCAGGCAGTTGGCCTCCAGCAGCTGTTGGTGCATGGGCTAATTCCTCCCCAGGCACAAGACTTGTCACTTCCCTTTGTTGAACTTTATCTGATTTCCCTCAGGCCAATTCTTTAGCCTGCCAAGGTCCCTCTGAGTAGCACAAGCAGTTGGTGTAGCAGCTGCTCCTGCCACTTTTGTGTTGTCTGCAAACTTGCTGAGGGTAAACTACACCTCCAGCCCAGCCATTCATGAAGACTTTAAAGAGTATCTGCCCCGCTATCAGTTCCTGGGGGTCAGAGCACAAGGACTTACCTCCAGCTCTGCTTTCTGCCACTGATGACAATCTTCTGGGCCCAACCACCCATCCATTTTTCTGTCTTCTTCCCAGGGCATATGGACAGTTTCTATTTAAGGATGTTGTAGGAGACAGTCTCCAAGGCTTTGGTAAAACTGACATCATCTATTGCTCTACCCAAATGCTATCAAATTGGCTGTCCTGTTTCAAATTCACACCCAGTTGCTGCCAGTTTCCCCCAACATGGTCCCAGTATTCCCAATGTTGTCCCCTGCAATATCATTCCAGACACCCCCAGTATATCCCAGTTTCCCCCAGCATGCTCAATCGCAGTCACCCCAGAGTCCTCAGTATTGTTACAGTTGCCCCCAGCATGATCTTACTCATTCCCAGTATATCCCAGTTACCTCCACCACACACCAGTCATTCACAGTTGCTCCCAGTCACTCCCAGTAGCCCTCAGTGTGGTCCAGTTGCTCCCAGGATTTCCATGTCCATGCTCCAAGTGCTGCTGCCAGCCCTGATCCGTGGGGATGGGAATGTCCCACTCCCTTCCCAGGGCAGGGTCACACCTGAGCCAGGTGTGCAGGGCAGGGCCTTGCCCTGAGCCCAAGCCCTGTCCCACCTGCAGGATCTGCTTCCCCTGCCCCATTCATCCAAGTGCCTGTGGGGGTCCAGGAAGATGTGGAGACCCCCAGCCAGGTGTCTTCCCAACGTGAATCACTGGGAAGGTGGATCACCAGGGCTCTTCCCAACGTGTGTCCTCCAATCGGGAATGGAGTTGGAGCAGAGCATGAAGCTCTTCCCACAGTTGGGGCACTCGCAGGGCTTCCCTTATTGGTGCCTCTGTTGGTGTTGGGTCAAGTGAGAGCTCCTGGAAAAGCTCTTCCCACACTGGGGACACTCGTAGGGCCTCTCCCCAGTGTGGATGCGCTGGTGCCTGACGAGGGTGGAGTTGTGCTTGAAGCCCTTCCTGCAGTCAGGGCAGCAGAAGGAAATTTAGGGGAGGATGTTCCACAAAGAGGCTGTGGACATTGTGGCTGGAAAGCAGGGAATGGAGAGTGTAGCACTAAGAAGGTTTCCTCAGTGCAGATAACTGCACTTCCGTGATGAGGACAAAACTTGCCTAAGCTGAACATTCAATCTCAAACCCATCCAATTTTAGGCAGGAATGCCAGGAAAAGCACTTCACTCCCTGCATCCATTAATGGATGCTGGAGTGCAGAGTGCACCCTGTGAACTCCCAGGGATTGCAGGCTGCACTGCGGGCTGCCAGGAAACACTTGCCAGGCACGGCAGAGGTTGTACATCTGTTCAAACTCATGGCAACTGAAGAATGACTTCTTTCCAAGTCTCACTCCATCCCATTGCACAGGCACTGCTCCTGCCAGCATGCAGAGGTCAGGAACAGGGACAATGCAGGTGACAGGGACGCTGGGCAAGCAGTGAGTGCTGTGCCAGCATGGCTAGAATGGTGCAAGAGGCAGCGCCAAACAGGCTGAGGCACCCAGAACAAGCCCCTCTGTCCAGGCCATGGCCTCACCTGGTTGCAGCATCACCTGGTAAGGGATGGAGTCAGGCTCCCAGGTGACCTCCAGGTATGCAGGGCAGTAGCTGGGCAGGGCAGGGAGGTGGCAGAGCTGTTGTCATCCATCAATGTGTGCCAGGTGTGTGGTGGCCACGCCCACTCCCCTCAAGCAATGCCCACCCTTGCCCCACCCTCCTGCCCTCAGGGCTGAGGATATCCAGGAGTGGCTTTGGCGTGGCCACCCCTCCCCCGAACCCCAGGGCCTGGCCAGGGCAGAGCCATCCAGTGTTGCTCTGGGCTCCGGGCACTCTGGTTTCACCTGTGGGGAAAACAACAAAATTTGGGGCATTTTCCCAGCAAAAATTGGGAATTTCCAACCCTGAAAGTGGTAGGTTTAACCTCAGAATGTTTGGGACATCAAGTCTATCCATCAAAATGAATGGATTTTTTTTTTTAAATCAGGTGTACCCATTGAAATTAATGGCAAGGAAAGGAAACCAGGTCTACACACTGAACTGAATGGAGGAGAAAGGACATCAGGTCTAGCCATTGAAATCAGTGGAAAAGACAGGATATCAGGTCTACCCAAAAACGTCAATAGGGATTTTAGGGAAAGCAGGTCTACCCAGTTGAAGTCAATGGGGATTTAGGGACACCAGGTCTATCCCCTTCTAAAATCAATGGGGATTTCACGGCCACCAGGTCTATCTATTAATAGGGCTTGATTGAGAAAGGTTACTGGTTAGACTGGGTGCACTGGGAAGGGCTAAGGGAAAGCTCTGGGGGAGGAAGCAGAAGCACTGGGAGGGAGGAACAGCAGAAATTTGAGCAAACTGGGAGCAGCGACAGGGGTTACTGGGATCACTGGGAGTGGCTCGCAGGGGGCACTGGTGTTACTGGGAGCTGCAGGGTATTACTAGGAGCACTGGGAAGGGTTACAGGGGATACATTGCGGTAAACAGTGCACCAGGTCTACCCAATTAAAATCAACAGGGATTTAGGGACCCCAGGTCTACCCATTCAAGTCAATGGGATAAATGGGACACCAGGTCTATCCAGTCAAAGCAGAGGGGATTCATGACCACCAGTTTGGGCAGGGGCCAAAGAACTTTTGGGGGCACCCAGGTGTATCCAAGTGATTTTTTGGGAGGTCCAGGTGATTTCTGGGGGTACCCAGCTGGTTTTTTGAGGATCCCCAGGTGATTTCAGAGAGAGGATCCAGGAGATTTTGCTGGGTACCCAGGTGTACCCAGGTGATTTTTGGAAGTACCCAGGTGATTTGGGGCAGTACCCAGGTGATTTAGGGGGCCGAATCCAGGTGATTTTGGGGGATACCCACTTGTATTCATGTGATTTTTTGCATTCCTAGGCGATTTTGGGGGAGGAATCCAGGTAATTTAGGGGGGCACCCAGGTGATTATTGGGGCTCCCAGCAGATTTTTGAGGGTACCCCGGCAATTTTTGGGGTTCCCAAAACCCAGGTGATTTTTGGGATTCCCATATGTATCCAGGTGACTTTTGGGGGATATCCACATGATTTTTGGGGGGACCCAGGTGAATTGGGGGGGGATCGAGGAGATTTTGGGAGGTACCCAGATGCATCCAGGTGATTTTGAGGGTACTCAGGTGATTTTTGAGTGTATACAGATGACTTTGGGGGGTACCCAGGTAATTTTGGGAAGGGATACAGGTGTATCCAGGTGATTTTTTGGGGGCAACTTGGTGATTTTTGAGGTCCCAGGTGATTTTGGGGGAATTGAGGAGATTTTGGGGGGTACTCAGGTGATTTGGGCGGTACCCAGATGTATCCAGGTGATTTTGAAGGTACTCAGGTGATTTTTGGGTTCATCCAGGTGACTTTTGGGGGTACCCAGGTGATTTGGGGGGGTATCAAGGTGATTTTGTCAGTACCCAGGTGATTTGGGAGCTTCCCAAATGTCCCCACTCACCCTGACAGGCCAGGAGAAGATGACGGTAACGGTCACATACTCCTGGTCGACATGGACGCAGATGACCCTCGGCGATGGGGGGGCTGTGGGGGGACACCCCAACATCCAGGGGGCACCCCAACATTCAGGGGGCACTGAATCATGATTTTAAAGAGTTAAGATTTTAGCTAAGGGATAGAAGTAATTTAAATGGATCAGGGTGTGAGTTGGATAAGCAAATGATAGGTTAATGATTATTAGATAATTAAGCAAGAGATAATTGCTGTATTGTTTGCTATTATGAGCTTGTTTATAGAAGGAAATTGAATAAGTGAATCTTTATAAGAACAGACTGAAACCACTAAAAACAATGACCAGCACCTGGACTTTATATCCATCAATCACAAAGCAGGGGACCTTGGATCGTGCCAGAGGGTCACAGAGACCTGAGGAAGATGTTCCTGCCTTTATCCTTTGAGACCTCTTACGAAATTTGAGATCACTGATCCAATTCAAGAGAAGAATTGCACACACATGAAGGACTGATAGCCTCATTTAATACAGAGCAGGGATGGGAGGTGCTGGGGTTATGCACATGTATTGTATGTAAGATCTTGGGAAATAAATGGAGGGCAAAAATCTTGAATGTCGGGGTGTCCCTGCACAGCCCTCCCACTGCCAAGGTTCATCTGTGTCCATGTCGACCAGGGGGACGTGACGGTGGCTGTCATCTTCTCCCGGCCCGTCAGGGTGAGTAGGGACATTTGGGAAATCCACAAATCACCTGGGTACTCCCAAAATCACCTTGATATCCCCCCGAAATCATCTGGGTACCCCCAAAAGTCACCTGGATGCACCCAAAAATCACCTGAGTACCCTCAAAACCTGGATGGATTTGAGTAGTCCCCAAAATCACATGGGAGACCCCCAAAATTTCCTCGATCTCCCCCAAAATCACCTGGGAGGACCCCTGGGATTGCCAGGACCCCGGCGGGGGGTGCTGGGGCTGGAGGGGTGGGATGGCCAGGACAGGGGTTCAGGGGTTCCAGTGCTGGATGTGGCTGTTCCCAGTATGAGCCCAGTTGTCCCTCCCATGTAGTTCCAGATTCCTTGGCACTCCCAGTATGAGCCTGGTCACACCCAGTCATTCCCCATTATGATGCCATTTGGTCTTAGCTCAGTCCCAGTTGCTCCCAGTTGCTCCCACTTTCATACCATTCTCCCAGTTGCCCCTAGTATAGTCCCAGTCACTCCCAGTATGATGGCAGTCTCTCCCAGTAGGGCCCCAGTCACTCATACTTGTGTCCAGTGGCTCCCAGTGTGGTCCCAGCCACCACCTACATGGTCTCAGGCACTCCCAGTATATCCCAGTGGCCATGAACATTCTCATAGTCATTGCCAGGCACTCCCAGTTACCCCAGCATGGTTCAGTTGCCCCCAGTTTTATCCCAGTCACCACCAGTACATCCCAGTTGTCACAAGCATACATCCTGTCATTCCTATTTATTCCCAGTTCTTCCCACTGTATCCCCAGTAGACTCACATCATGGGCCTGGTAGCTCCCAGTAACCCTCAGTCAGGGTCCAATCACACCCACTATAATCCCAGTCTGATGCCAGTCACTCCCAGTATGATTCCAGTGGCACCCAGTGTGATCCCAGTTTCTCCCTGAAATTACCATTATTACCCCAGTAGCCTCCAGTATGATCCTCATGGCTCCCAGTCTCCCCCAGTATAGCCCAGTCACTCCCAGCATGCTCCCAGTCATTCCAATTCCTCCCAGTTGCATTCAGTGTGATTCCAGTTGCTCACAGCCACTCCCAGTCAATCCCAGTAGGAGTCCAGTCACCCTCAGTGTTATCCCAACTGCTGCCAGAATAGTTCCAGCTGTTCCCAGTTCCTCCCAGTGTGGTTCCATTGTCCCCAGGATAGTTACAGGCATTTCCAGTGTATCCCAGTATATCCCAGTAAGGTTCTGGTTATCTCAGAATGATGCCAGTCTTTCCCAGTTACTCCCAGTTCCCTCCAGCATGATCCCAGTTTCTGGCAGTTGCCCAAAGTGTGGTCCCAATATAATTCCAGTATGATCCCAGTTTCCCCAGTTGTGGTCTCAGTCCTCTCAGAATGGTTCCATCCCCTTCCAGTCGATCCCAGGTGCCCCCAATATGTCCACATTTTCCTCCTTACAGTAGCTCCAGTAACCCCCAGTCAGGATCTGTTCACACCCATTGTAATCCCAGTGGCTCCCAGGATGAACCCAGTATGACCCAGTCACCCCAGTTTGGTTCCAGTCACCCCCAGTATGACTCCAGTCACTCCCAGATACTCCCAGTATTATTCCAGTCATGCCCAGAGTGATTGCCTGTCACTCCCAGTTTGAGCCCAGTTGCTCCCAGTCACCACCAGCATGGTTCCAGTCACAGCCAGCCCCTTTCCAGTCATTCCCAGTCTGGTTCCAGTAGGATCCCAGTATGACCCTAGCATGGGCACAGCTGCTCCCATTTACCCCCACTGTGGTTTCAGTCTCTCCCAGGGTATCCCAGTTGCTCCCAGCATGTTTCCAGTCACTCCCAGTTGTCCTCAGTTGCTTCCAGCCTGATTCCAGTTGCTCACAGCCACTCCAAGTAACCCTCAGTGCATTCCCAGTGTCTGCCAGTATGATCCAGTATGATCCCCGTCTCCCACAGCATGAGTGCAGCCACTCCCACTGTGATCCCAGTAGGATCCCAGTTGCCCCCAGGCCCCTTGCAGAGCCCCAGCCATGCTGTTTGCCCCCAGCCTGCCCACGGCCAGCCTGGGGCTGCTCCTGGGGCTTTTCTGTGCTCAGCATTGGCCTGGGCAAAGTGTTCTGGAGAGAGCCTGGCAGGAGCTGCAGCCCCAGGCCCTGGCCTGAGGCGTCAGCGCTGCCCAGCAGTGCCCATGGCCTGTCCCTGCTGCAGCCCCGGCACTGCCACCCCCAGCACTGTGCCCGGCCCCGAGAGCACTCAGGCCCTACAGCAACACCAGGGCCAGCAGGGCAGCGGGGCAGGGCCACGGCAGCAGCACTGGCAACACCAAGGGCTGCTGCTGCTGCTGCTGGGCACAGCTGCTGTGCCAGCACTGATCTGCCCCCAGCTCTGCACACAGACATTGCTGCTGCAGCTGCAGAGAAGGGAACCAAAGGGGCATCTCTGCAGAAAATTTGCCTGGTGGATCCTTTAGTTTGATTATATCCACCAAGACCACAGCTCCTCATTGGCACAACCTGTGGCCAAAGGGGAGGTAAAGTGAACAGAATAAGAAATGGCACAAACAATGCTATTTATTTGTAAACAAGGTTAAAAAAAATTAAAAAACCCAAAGAAATAGAACCTCCAAATAAAAAACATGAAGTATCAAACATGGCTTTTATTACAAGTCAATGCAAAAAATTGGCCAGCAGTTAAATATTTTTGAAACCATCCAGTCATCAGTCTCCACACTGCAGCCTTGAGCTCCTGGTTCCTCAGGCTGTAGATGAGGGGGTTCAGGGCTTGAGGCACCACTGAGTACAGAACTGACAGGGCCAGATCCAGAGATGGGGAGGAGAAGGAGGGGGGCTTCAGGTAGGCAAACACTGCAGTGCTGGTGAACAGAGAGAGCACAGCCAGGTGAGGGAGGCAGGTGGAAAAGGCTTTGTGCCGTCCCTGCTCAGAGGGGACCCTCATCACCACCCTGAAGATCTGCACATAGGAGAAAACTATGAACACAAAACAACCTAATACCAAACAAGAACTAACAGCAATGAGCCCAAGTTCCCTCATGTGTGATTCAGAGCAGGAGAGCTTGAGGATCTGTGGGATTTCACAGAAGAACTGGCCCAGGGCATTTCCATGGCACAGGGGCAGGGAAAATGTATTGGCCGTGTGCATGAGAGCATTGAGAAAGGCACTGGCCCAGGCAGCTGCTGCCATGTGGGCACAAGCTCTGCTGCCCAGGAGGGTCCCGTAGTGCAGGGGTTTGCAGATGGACACGTAGCGGTCGTAGCACATCACGGTCAGCAGGGAAAACTCTGCTGCAAAGAAAAAGGCAAAATGAAATACTTGGGCAGCACATCCTGCATAGGAGATGTTCCTTGTGTCCCAGAGGGAATTGTGCATGGCTTTGGGGACAGTGGTGCAGATGGAGCCCAGGTCGGTGAGGGCCAGGTTGAGCAGGAAGAAGAACATGGGGCTGTGCAGGAGGTGGCCGCAGGCTACGGCGCTGATGATGAGGCCGTTGCCCAGGAGGGCAGCCAGGGAGATGCCCAGGAAGAGGCAGAAGTGCAGGAGCTGCAGCTGCCGCGTGTCTGCCAATGCAGCAGGAGGAAGTCGCTGATGGAGCTGCTGTTGGACATTGCTGTGGCTGGAGATGGGGATCTGTAAAAAAAGAAGTCATGGAATAGTTCAGTTTGGAGAGGACTTTCAATATCCCAGCACAGCTTGGTGGAAATTTCCCCCCACTGCCTGCCCAGGGCTCTGCTGCCTGCAGCTGTCCCTGCCTGCAGCTGCTTCCCTGTGCCCAGGGCTGGGCCCTGCCAGTGCTGCAGACCCAGCCCAGCCTGGGGGCTCAGCTCTGCCCTGCAGACCCCTCCCAGCTCAGGCACTGCCCAGGGGCAGCTCTGGCTCTGCAGGCTCTGATGGAAATGTCAGAGAAACCCTAGGGAGGCTGGAAAAGTGACACTGATAGTACCTATAAAGGACTCTCTGCTCATTTCTGTCACTGCCTTGTTGAATAGGATCTGAGAGAATTTTTTTTTTCTCAACCTGAACTTAGATGTGAATATATGTGTGAAATTTCCATGCATTGCAACACAGAGCAGTAAATTATAAAAGCAGGATTTTTCACTTTTATGCAGCCCCTGCCTTGCTTTGCTCTCTGCAAAATCTACTTGGAAATGTTTAGCAGTTAAATGTTATGGTGGGAGCAGTCCTCAGCAATGCAGCCTCCCCACCCCAAAAGGGAGAACACTTCCACACCTTGCCAGCTGTCTCCTTCCACCCAGATCTTGTCCCCCAGTGCTGGCAGAAGCTTCCCGGGCCGGCTGAGAGCTGTCCCTGGCAGGCAGCAGAGTCCCTGGGCCAGCACAGCGCCCTGGGCTGCAGGACCCTGCTCTGCACCACAGCCCTGGGCACCCCTGGCTGCTCTACGCAAGAGATCATCAGAGAATGTACTCACACAGTCTGTAGGCATTGGGATGTTGCAGCTTGAGGAGATCACTGCAGGAGCTGCAGCTGCATTGTCCTGCAGCCAGAGGTTCCTGTGCCAAGGGCTGGCAGTGATTCTCCCCCAGTCCCTTCTCAGCACCTTCCCAGCCCTGAGTGATTGAAGCTCTCTGTGCCTCTGTGCTGTGCCCGGGGTGGCTGCAGGCAGTGCCCCAGCCCTGCTGGGCTGGCAGAAAAGCTG
>JAJEOU010002345.1:0-44485 GCA_021534815.1 Acrocephalus arundinaceus
AAAGAGGGAGGGGATAAAATCAGCTTTCGGAGGAGCTGCAGGTGAAAGGGCCATTGGTGTATATCTGCCCAGGGCTGCGCTGGCATACCTAGAAAGGAGCTCTAAGAGCCAGTTCTTGTTTCTTCCCCCCAAAAATACCGGGAATTCGGCCCAAAAATCCCGGGAATTCAGCTCAAAAATATCCCGGGAATTCGGCCCAAAAATCCTGGGAATTCGGCCCAAAAATCCCGGGAATTCGGCCCAAAAATCCCGGGAATTCGGCCCAAAAATAACGGGAATTCAGCCCAAAAATCCCCGGAATTCAGCCCAAAAATCCCGGGAATTCAGCCCAAAAATCCCGGGAATTCAGCCCCAAAAATCCCGGGAATTCAGCCCCAAAAATCCCGGGAATTCAGCCCCAAAATATCCCGGGAATTCAGCCCAAAAATCGCGGGAATTCAGCCCCAAAAATCCCGGGAATTCAGCCCCAAAAATCCCGGGAATCCGGCCCCAAAAATCCCGGGAATTCAACCAAAAAAATACCCAGAATTAAGCCCCAAAAAATTTCGGGAATTCAGCCCAAAAATATCCTGGAAAAATTAAAAAATATCCCGAGAAATCGGCCCAAAAATGTCCCGGGAAATCACAAAAATATCCCAGGAAATCAGCCCTGAAATCCTGACCTGAGAATCATCTCTGCCCACGGCTGTGAGGTGAGCCAAAATCCCGGGAATTCAGCCCTAAAATCCCGGGAATTCAGCCCAAAATATCCCAGAAAAATCAAAAAAATATCCTGGGAAAAATCAAAAAAATATCCTGGGAAATCAGCCCAAAAATCCCAGGAAAAATAAAAAAACCCCTGGGAAATCGGCCCCAAAATACCGGGAAAAATCAAAAAAATATCTTGGGAAATCGGCCCAGAAATCACAAGAAATCAGCCCAAAAATGCCAGGGAAAAATAAAGAAAATATCCCGGGAAATCGGCCCCAAAATCCTGGGAAATCAGCTCAAAATCCCAGGAAATCAGCCCAAAAAATGCCGGGAAAAATCCCCCAAAATATCCCAGGAATTCACCCCCAAAATAGCAGGAAAAATCAAAAAAATATCCCAAGAAGTCGCCTCAAAAAACCCGGGAAAAGTCACAAAAATATCCCGAGATATCACCCAAAAATCCTGGGAAAGCACCTGGAAAATACAGGGAAAATCCCCCAAAATATCCCATGAAATTCCCTCCAAATCCTGGGAAATCCCCCAAAAACAAAACCAGGAAAAACTGCAAAAAACCCCTGAAATCACCCCAAAAATCCTAGGGAAAAAAATTCCCAGAAATCCTGGGGAATTCCCAGAAAAATCCCAGGAAATCCCCCCAAAATCCCGGGAAAAATCCTCCCAGAAATCCCAGGAAATCCCCCAAAAAATCCTGGGAAAAAATCCCTCAAAAATCCTGGGAATTTTCCCCAAAATCTCCGGAATTTTTCCCCAAACCCCCCAAATTTTCCATAATTTTCCCAAACCGCCGGAATTCGCCCCAAACCAGGTGGAAAAATCCTCCCTGACCAGGGAGTCAGATCCCAAAATTCTTGGGAATTTTCCCCTAAAATCCCCCAAATTTCCCCCTAAACCCCCAGAATTTTTCCCCAAATCCTCAGAATTTTTCCCAAAACCTCTGGAATTTTCCCCAAAATCCCCGGAATTTGCCCCAAACCAGGTGGACAACTCCTCCCTGACCGGGGAATCGGAGCCTCAGACGCGCTCGCCCGACTGCACCCACGACAACCCCCTGGAGACGCGGAACATCACTTTCTTCTCCACCAACTGCGTCGAGGGTGAGCCCCGAAACCTGGGGAGGGGTCCCCAAAAAATTGGGGGGTCCCAAAAAATTCGGGGGCCCCAAAAATGAGGGGAAAAAATTCGGCGATTTTTGGCCCCAAAATGTCAATTTTTAGTCCTAAAATGTCCATATTTGGTTCCAAAATGCACCAAAGGAAGCTCAGAAATTTGGGGAGGGGTCCCCGAAATTTGGGGAGTCCCAAAATATTGGGGGGCCCAAAAAATGAGGGGTCCAGGGTCCGAAAATGTCGATTTTTGAGCCCAAAATGTCGATTTTTGCCCCCAAACTTGTGATTTTTAAAATTCCAAACTGCACCAAAAGAGACTCAGAAATTTGGGGAGGGGCCCCCATTTTTCACCATTTTTCACCGTTTTCCCCCAGTTTTTCACATTTTTTCACCATTTTTTGCCATTTTTTCACCGTTTTTCACCGTTTTCCACCGTTTTTCCACCGTTTTTTCCCGTTTTTTCACATTTTTCCCCCAGGAACTGCTCGAGGTGTGGTGATCACCACGGGTGATGGGGGACATTGACCGGGTCACTTTGGGGGTTATTTTTTGCCTAATTCTCTCTATTTTTGACCATTTTTCCCATTTTTGACCATTTTCCGCCATTTTGTGACTGTTTTCCCCCATTTTTTCAGTTTTTCACCATTTTTCCCTTTTTTTTCACTTTTTTCCCCAGGAAGTGCTTGGGGCGTGGTGATTGCCACAGGTGACCACACGGTGATGGGGGCAGTGACTGGGTCATTTTGGGGTCATTTTTCACCAAATTCTCTCTAGTTTTGACCGTTTTCTGCCATTTTTTGTCCGTTTTTCACCGTTTTTTCACCGTTTTACCCCATTTTTTTTGCAGGAACCGCTCGAGGTGTGGTGATCACCACGGGTGACCGCACAGTCATGGGGGGCATTGATTGGGTCACTTTGGGTCACTTTGGGGTCATTTCTTGCCTAATTCTCTCTATTCTTGACCGTTTTCCGCCATTTTGTGACCGTTTTTCACCGTTTTTTCACCGTTTTACCCCTTTTTTTTTGCAGGAACCGCCCGTGGGGTGGTGATCGCCACGGGTGACCGCACAGTCATGGGCCGCATCGCCACGCTGGCCTCGGGGCTGGAGGTGGGCAAGACGCCGATCGCGGTGGAGATCGAGCACTTCATCCAGCTCATCACCGGCGTCGCCGTCTTCCTCGGCATCTCCTTCTTCATCCTCTCCCTCATCCTGGGCTACACCTGGCTGGAGGCCGTCATCTTCCTCATCGGCATCATCGTGGCCAACGTGCCCGAGGGGCTGCTGGCCACCGTCACTGTGAGAAACTGGGGGGACTGGGAGGGACTGGGAGGGACTGGGATGGAGATATTGGGGATTTGAATGGACTGGGAGGGACTGGGATGGACTGGGATGGACTGGGATGGAATTGGGATGGACTGGGAGGGACTGGGAGTGACTGGGATGGACTGGGAGGGACTGGGAGTCACTGGGAGTGACTGGGATGGAGATAATGGAGATTGGAATGGACTGGGATGGACTGGGATGAACTGGCATGGACTGGGAGTCACTGGGATGGACTGGGAGCCACCAGGAGCGACTGGCATGGAGATATTGGGGATTTAATGGACTGGAATGGACTGGGATGGAATTGGGAGGGACTGGGAGTGACTGGGAGTCACTGGGAGTCACAGGGACAGAGATATTGGAGATTTGAATGGACTGGGATGGACTGGGAGGGACTGGGAGACACTGGGAGTGACTGGGATGGAGATATTGAGGATTGGACTGGACTGGGACAGACTGGGATGGAATTGGGAGGGACTGGGAGGGACTGGAATGGACTGGAAGGGACTGGGAGGGACTGGGAATCACTAGGATGGAGATATTTGAGATTGGAATGGACTGGGATGGAATTGGGAGGGACTGGGATGGACTGGAATGGACTGGGAGTGACTGGGAACTCCAATTTTAATGGGATTTTAAATAGGATTTTAAATAGGATTTTAAATAGGATTTTTTAGGGGATTTTTAATGGATTTTTTTATTTTTAATGGGATTTTTTAGAGGGATTTTAAATGGGATTTTTTGGTTTTTTTTTAAATGGGATTTTTAATGGAATTTTTTTTTTTAATGGGATTTTTTAGAGGGATTTTAAATGGGATTTTTTTAGGGGATTTTTAGGGGGAATTTTTAAGGGGATTTTTTAGGGGATTTTTTAAAATGGTAATTTTAATGGGATTTTTTAATAGGATTTTTGTGGTTTTTTAAATGGGATTTTAATGGGATTTTTAATAGGATCTTTATGGGATTTTTAATGAGCTTTTTAGTAGGATTTTTTAGGAGATTTTTTAGGGGATTTTTAATGGGATTTTTAACGGGGGTTTTTTCTGGGATTTTTAATGGGAATTTTAATGGGATTTTTTTTCTGGATTTTTTAAATAGGATGTTAAATAGGATTTTTAATGGGATTTTTAATGGGATTTTTAAATGAGATTTTTAAATGAGATTTTTAATGGGATTTTTCTCGGGATTTTTAATGGGATTTTTTTTGGGATTTCGGGGTTCCTGCTCCCCAATTCCCCATTTTTTCTCCCCCCAGGTGTGCCTGACGCTGACGGCCAAGCGCATGGCCCTAAAATCCCCCAGAATCCCAATTTTAATGGGATTTTAAATGGGATTTTTAATGGGATTTTTTCCCAGATTTTTAAATAGGATTTTAAATGGGAATTTTAATGGGATTTTTAAATAGGATTTTTAATGGGATTTTTAATGGGATTTTTAGTGAGATTTTTAAATGGGATTTTTAAATGAGATTTTTTATGGGATTTTTATTGGGATTTTAATGAGATTTTAATGGGATTTTAATGGGATTTTTAATGGGATTTTTAATGGGATTTTTAAATGAGATTTTTAAATGAGATTTTTAATGGGATTTTTAATGAGATTTTAAATGGGAATTTTTTCGGGATTTTTCTCGGGATTTTTCTCGGGATTTTTTTGGGGGTATTTTAATGGGATTTTTTTTGGGATTTCGGGGTTCCTGCCCCCCAATTCGAGCCCCCAGCCCCATTTTTTCTCCCCCCAGGTGTGCCTGACGCTGACTGCCAAGTGCATGGCCCTAAAATCCCCCCGAACCCCAATTTTAATGGGATTTTTAATGGGATTTTTAATGGGATTTTTTTGGGGATTTTTCTCGGGATTTTTTTCGGGATTATTACAGGGATTTTAAAATGGGATTTTTAATGGGATTTTTTCCCCAGATTTTTAAATAGAATTTAAATAGGATTTTTAATGGGATTTTAATGGGATTTTTAATGAGCTTTTTTCCCCGGATTTTTAAATGGGATTTTAATGGGATTTTTTTCTCGGATTTTTAATGGGATTTTTAACGGGGTTTTTTTCTGGGATTTTTAATGGGATTTTTAATGGGATTTTTAATGGGATTTTAATGGGATTTTTTAATGGGATTTTTTTCTGGATTTTTAATAGGATGTTAAATAGGATTTTTGTGGGATTTTTAATGGGATTTAAATGGTATTTTTTTCGGGATTTTTCTCGGGATTTTTTCGGGATTTTTCTCGGGATTTTTTTGGGGTATTTTAATGGGATTTTTTTTGGGATTTCGGGGTTCCTGCTCCCCAATTCCCCTTTTTTTCTCCCCCCAGGTGTGCCTGACGCTGACTGCCAAGCGCATGGCCCTAAAATCCCCCAGAATCCCAATTTTAATGGGATTTTAATGGGATTTTAATGGGATTTTTTCCCAGATTTTTAAATAGGATTTTAAATGGGAATTTTAATGGGATTTTTAAATAGGATTTTTAATGGGATTTTTAATGGGATTTTTAGTGAGATTTTTTAATGGTATTTTTTAATGAGATTTTTAATGGGATTTTTATTGGGACTTTTAATGGGATTTTTAACGGGGTTTTTAATGGGATTTTAATGAGATTTTAAATGGGATTTTTATGGGATCTTAAGAGGATTTTAATGGGATTTTTAATGGGATTTTTAAATGGGATTTTTGTGGGATTTTTCTCGGGATTTTTGGGGGTATTTTTTTCGGGATTTTTTAATGGGATTTTTTGGGGGATTTTTCTCGGGATTTTTACAGGGATTTTAAATGGGATTTTTTTGGGGGGGATTTCGGGGTTCCTGCCCCCCAATTCCCCATTTCTGTGCCCCCCAGGTGTGCCTGACGCTGACTGCCAAGCGCATGGCCCTAAAAAACCCCAGAACCCCAATTTGAATGGGATTTTTAATAGGATTTTAAATGGGATTTTTAATGGGATTTTAAATGAGATTTTTAATGGGATTTTAAATGGGATTTTTAATGGGATTTTTTTTCCAGATTTTTAAATAGGATTTTAAATGGGAATTTTAATGGGATTTTTAAATAGGATTTTTAATGGGATTTTTATTGGGACTTTTAATGGGATTTTTAACGGGGTTTTTAATGGGATTTTAATGAGATTTTAAATGGGATTTTTATGGGATCTTAATAGGATTTTAATGGGATTTTTAATGGGATTTTTAAATGGGATTTTTTGGGGGATTTTTTTCGGGATTTTTCTCGGGATTTTTTCGGGATTTTTCTCGGGATTTTTTGGGGGTATTTTAATGGGATTTTTTTTGGGATTTCGGGGTTCCTGCCCCCCAATTCGAGCCCCCAGCCCCATTTTTTCTCCCCCCAGGTGTGCCTGACGCTGACGGCCAAGCGCATGGCCATAAAATCCCCCAGAACCCCAATTTTAGTGGGATTTTAATGGGATCTTAATGGGATTTTTAATGAGATTTTAAATGGGAATTTTTTCGGGATTTTTCTCGGGATTTTTTTGGGGTATTTTAATGGGATTTTTTTTGGGGATTTCGGGGTTCCTGCCCCCCAATTCGAGCCCCCAGCCCCATTTCCGTGCCCCTCAGGTGTGCCTGACGCTGACTGCCAAGCGCATGGCCCTAAAACCCCCCAGAACCCCAATTTTAATGGGATTTTAATGGGATTTTTAATGGGATTTTTTTGGGGATTTTTCTCGGGATTTTTTGGGGGTATTTTAATGGGATTTTTTTGGGATTTCGGGGTTCCTGCCCCCCAATTCCCCATTTCCGTGCCCCCCAGGTGTGCCTGACGCTGACGGCCAAGCGCATGGCCAGGAAGAACTGCCTGGTGAAGAACCTGGAGGCCGTGGAGACGCTGGGCTCCACCTCCACCATCTGCTCGGACAAGACCGGGACCCTGACCCAGAACAGAATGACCGTGGCCCACATGTGGTTCGACAACCAGATCCACGAGGCCGACACCACCGAGGACCAGTCCGGTCAGTGGGAGGGACTGGGAGGGACTGGGAGGGACTGGGAGGGGATTTGGGGGGACTGGGAGGGACTGGGAGGGGATTTGGGGTGATTTAGGGTGATTTTGGGGAGTTTTGAGGGGATTTGGGGTGAATTTGGGGGCTTGGGGAGTGAATTGAGGGGGTTTTGAGAGGACTGGGAGGGACTGGGAGGGGATTTGGGGCAACTGGGAGGGACTGGGAGGGAATTTGGGGAGATTTTGGGGAGTTTTGGGGACTTGGGAAATGAATTGGGGTTTTGGGGGGACTGGGATAGACTGGGAGGGACTGGGATAGACTGGGAGGGGACTGGGAGGCACTGGGAGAGGGTTTGGGGTTACTGGTTTATACTGGTTTGGGGCTTGGGGTTACTGGGAGGGAACTGGGATGGACTGGAAGGGGACTGGGAGGGGAAAACTGATTCAAACTGGTCTGTACTGGTCCACACTGGTCCAGACTGCTCCAAACTGGTCCAGATTGATCCATACTGGTCCGTACTGGTTTGTACCAGTCTGTACTGCTCCATACTGGTCCATACTGGTCCATACTGGTCCATAGTGGTCCGTACTGGTTTATACCAGTCCACACCAGTCCATACTGACCTGTACCAGTCCATACCAGTCCAAACTGCTCCAAACTGGTCCATACTGGTCCATACTGGTTTATACTGGTCTATACCAGTCCATACGGGTCCGTACTGGTCTGTGCTGCTCCATACTGGTCTATACTGGTCTATATCAGTCCATACTGCTCTGTACTGGTCTGTACTGGTCTATACCAGTCCGAACTGGTCCATACTGGTTTATACTGGTCTATATCAGTCCATACTGCTCTGTACTGGTCTGTACCAGTCCATACTGGTCTGTATCAGTCCTAACCAGTCCATACTGGTTTATACTGGTCCATACCAGTCCATACTGCTCTGTACTGGTCTGTACTGGTCTATACCAGTCCAAACCGGTCCATACTGGTTTATACTGGTCCGAACTGGTTTATACTGGTCCGAACTGGTTTATACTGGTCCGAACTGGTCTATACTGGTCCATACTGGTTTATACTGGTCCGAACTGGTTTATACTGGTCCGAACTGGTCTATACTGGTCCAGACTGATTTATACTGGTCTGAACTGGTTTATACTGGTTTATACTGGTCTGAACTGGTTTAAACTGGTCCGAACTGGTTTATACTGGTTTATACTGGTCTGAACTGGTTTATACTGGTTTATACTGGTTTATACTGGTCCAAACTGGTTTATACTGGTCTGAACTGGTCTATACTGGTCCAAACTGATTTATACTGGTCCGTACTGGTTTATACTGGTCCGAACTGGTCTATACTGGTCCGTACTGGTTTATACTGGTCCGAACTGGTCTATACTGGTCCGAACTGGTTTATACTGGTCCGAACTGGTGTCCTGGCCCCGCAGGGACGGCGTTTGACAAGAGCTCCCCGACGTGGGTGGCGCTGAGCCACATCGCGGGTCTGTGCAACAGGGCCGTGTTCAAGGGGGGCCAGGAGAACGTGCCCATCCTCAAGGTGATTAATTGGGTTTAATTGGGGTTTAATTGGGGTTTAATTGGGCTTTAATTGGGGTTTAATTGGGGTTTAATTGGGGTTTAATTGGGGTTTAATTCGGATTTAATTCAGATTTCATTGGGGTTTCATTGGGGTTTGGGCACTGACCACATCGCGGGTCTGTGCAACAGGGCCGTGTTCAAGGGGGGCCAGGAGAACGTGCCCATCCTAAAGGTGATTAATTTGGTTTAATTGGGGTTTAATTCAGATTTAATTGGGATTTTATTGGGATTTAATTCACATTTTCTTTGGAATTTATTGGGATTTTTTTCAGATTTTTTTCAGATTTTTTTCAGATTTAATTGGAGTTTTATTCAGATTTAATTGGCATTTAATTGGGATTTAATTCAGATTTAATTCAGATTTTATTCCGATTTTATTGGGATTTTTTCAGTTTTTTTTCAGGTTTTATTCTGATTTTATTGGGGTTTAATTCAGATTTAATTCAGATTTTATTGGGGTTTAATTCAGATTTAATTGGGATTTTATGGGGATTTAATTCAGATTTAATTCAGAATTTATTCCGATTTTATTGGGATTTTTTCAAGTTTTTTTCAGGTTTTATTCTGATTTTATTGGGGTTTTATTCAGATTTTATTCAGGTTTTATAAAGATTTTATTCGGGTTTTATTGGTATTATTTCAGATTTTATTCAGATTTAATTCAGGTTTTATTGGGATTTTTTTCAGATTTTATTGGGATATTATTGGGGTTTTATTCAGATTTAATTCAGAATTTACTGGGGTTTTATTGGGATTTTATTCACATTTAATCAGATTTTATTCCTGTTTTATTCAGATTTTATTGGGACTTTATTCAGATTTAATTCAGATTTTCTTGGAGTTTTATTCAGATTTAATTCTCATTTTATTGGGGTTTTAGTGGGATTTTTGGAGTAGAAATTTTGGGATTTTTTTGGGGTGTTCCAGCAGGACGTGGCCGGGGTGGATTTTGGGTACAAATCCCGAATTTTTGGGTACAAATTTTGGGATTTTTTTGATTGTTCCAGCAGGACGTGGCTGGGGCGGATTTTTGGGTGCAAATCCCAATTTTTGGGGCACAAATCCCAGGTCTTGGGGTACAAATTTCGGGATTTTTTGGGTCCCCAGTGGGACGTGGCCGGGGCGGATTTTTGGGGTACAAAACCCCAATTTTGGGATTTTTTTGGGTCCCCAGCGGGACGTGGCCGGGGACGCGTCCGAGTCGGCGCTGCTGAAGTGCATCGAGCTCTCCTCGGGCTCCGTCAAGGTGATGAGGGAGAGGAACAAGAAAGTGGCCGAGATCCCCTTCAACTCCACCAACAAGTACCAGGTACCCCAAAAACCCAAAAAAACACCCCAAAAACACCCCAAAACATCCAAAACTGCCCCAAAAACATCCAAAACTGCACCAAAAACACCAAAACCACCAAAACCACCCCAAAACACCCCAAAAACACCCAAAACTGCCCCAAAAACATCCAAAACTGCACCAAAAACACCAAAACCACCAAAAACCACCCCAAAAACACCCCAAAAACATCCAAAACCAGCAAAACCATCCTCAAAACACCCCCAAAACATCCAAAACCGCCCCTAAAACACCAAAAACACCAAAACCACCCCAAAACCACCCCAAAAATATCCAAAACCACCAAAAACACCAAAACCACCAAAAAACACCCTAAAAACATCCAAAACTGCCCCAAAAACTTTGAAATCACCAAAAACCACCCTAAAAACACCCCAAAAGCACCCAGGGGAAACAAAAATCTCCAAAATTACCCCCCCAAAAACCCCGGGGGGAACCAAAAACCCCAAAACCACCCCAAAAAAACCCCAGGGAACCAAAAAACACCAAAAACCACCCCAAAAATGCCGGGGGGGAAACAAAAATCCCAAAAAACCCCAAAACTCCATCCAAGGACATTTTGGGATCCCAAAAATCCCAAATTCCCATTTTTCACCCCAAACTCTCCAATCCCCCTCCCCAAATTCCACCAGAGCAGGAAAATCCCATTAAAAAACCCAAAAAATTCCCCAAAATTCGGATTTTTCCTGTCCCACTCCTGAATAAAAACCCCAAACCCTTCCCCAAGGACATTTTGGGATCCCAAAAATCCCAAATTCCCATTTTCCACCCCAAATTCCACCAGTGCAGGAAAATCCCTTAAAAAATCCTCCAAAAATTCCCCAAAATTCGGATTTTTCCTGTCCCACTCCCGAATAAAAACCCCAAACCCTTCCCCAAGGACATTTTGGGATCCCAAAAATCCCAAATTCCCATTTTTCACCCCAAACTCTCCAATCCCCCTCTCCAAATTCCACCAGAGCCAGAAAATCCCTTAAAAAATCCTCCAAAAATCCCCCAAAATTCGGATTTTTCCTGTCCCACTCCCAAATAAAAACCCCAAACTCCTTTGAGGACATTTCTGGCATTCCCAAAATCCCAAAATCCCCATTTTTCCCCCCAAAACAGCTCTCCATCCACGAGACCGAGGACCCCAACGACAACCAAAAATCCCCCAAAATTCGAATTTTTCCTGTCCCACTCCCAAATAAAAACCCCAAACCCCCTGGAGGACATTTCTGGCATTCCCAAAATCCCAAATTCCCATTTTTCACCCCAAACTCTCCAATTCTCCTCCCCAGAGAGCAGAAAATCCCTAAAAAAACCTCAAAAAATCCTCAAAAATCCCCCAAAATTCGGATTTTTTTCTGTCCCACTCCCAAATAAAAACCCCAAACCCACCCCAAGGACATTTTTTGATCCCAAAAACCCCAAATTCCCATTTTCCCCCCCAAAACCAGCTCTCCATCCACGAGACCGAGGACCCCAACGACAACCAAAAATCCCCCAAAATTCGGATTTTTTCTGTCCCACTCCCAAATAAAAACCCCAAACCCCCTGGAGGACATTTCTGGAATTCCCAAAACCCCAAATTCCCATTTTCCCCCCAAAACCAGCTCTCCATCCACGAGACCGAGGACCCCAACGACAACCGGTACCTGCTGGTGATGAAGGGCGCCCCCGAGCGGATCCTGGATCGCTGCTCCACCATTCTGCTCCAGGGGAAGGAGCAGCCGCTGGACGAGGAGATGAAGGAGGCGTTCCAGAACGCGTATTTGGAGCTGGGCGGGCTCGGGGAGAGGGTGCTCGGTGAGCAGAAAAAATTGGGATTTTTGGGGAATTTTTGGGAATTTTTTTTTAGGATTTTTAGGGGGGTTTTCCAAATTTTTTGGTGATTTTTTGGTGATTTTTTGGTGATTTTTTGGTGATTTTTTGGTGATTTTTTGGTGATTTTTTGGTGATTTTTTTTGTGATTTTTTGGTGATTTTTTTGTGATTTTTTGGTGATTTTTAAAATTTTTTTGTGATTTTTTGAGATTTTTTTGTGATTTTTTGGTGATTTTTTTTCTGATTTTTTTGTGATTTTTTTGGTGATTTTTTGGTGACTTTTTAAAATTTTTTTTTGATTTTTTGTTTGATTTTTGGGGGACTTTCTTGGATGTTTTTCGGATTTTTTTTTTTTTTTTGGATTTTTTTTTTTTTTTTTTGATTTGGAGGGATATTTTGCGGATTTCTTTTTGGGGAATTTTTTGTGATGTTTTGGGGATTTTTTTGTGATTTTTTCTGGATATTTTTCGGTCTTTTTGGGGATTTTTTTCGGATTTTTTGTGGCTTTTTTCGGATTTTGGGGGGATTTTTTTTTTTTTTTTTTGTGGGGATTTTTTTCGGATTTTGGGGTCCAGGACTTCAGGATTTTTTCGGGATTTTTTGGGGTGATTTTGGGGTGATTTTTGGGATGATTTTGGGTAATTTTTTGGGGTGATTTCTGCAGGTTTCTGCCACTTCTACCTGCCCGAGGAACCGGGGGCAGATTCAGGATGGGATTTTGGGGAGATTTTGGTTAATTTTGGGCTCGAGGATTCGGGATCTTTTCGGGATTTTTTTCGGGATTTTTTTCGGGTGATTTTGGGTGATTTTTGGGGTGATTTCTGCAGGTTTCTGCCACTTCTCCCTGCCCGAGGAGCAGCACCCCAGTGACCCAAATTGGGCAATTTTGGGGTCCAGGATTCGGGATTTTTTTGGGATTTTCTCGGTATTTTTTCGGGATTTTTCAGGCTGATTTCGGGATTTTTTGGGGATGATTTTTGGGGTGATTTTGGGTAATTTTTTGGGGTGATTTCTGCAGGTTTCTGCCACTTCTACCTGCCCGAGGAGCAGCACCCCAGTGACCCAAATTTGGCAATTTTGGGCTCCAGAATTTCAGGATTTTTTCGGGATTTTTCCGGGATTTTTTCGGGGTGATTTTGGCTGATTTTTGGGGTGATTTTGGGTAATTTCTGGGGTGATTTCTGCAGGTTTCTGCCATTTCTACCTGCCCGAGGAGCAGTACCCCAAGGGCTTCGCCTTCGACTGCGACGACGTGAACTTCGCCACGGACAATCTCTGCTTCGTGGGGCTCATGTCCATGATCGACCCCCCCCGAGCCGCCGTGCCCGACGCCGTGGGGAAATGTCGGAGCGCCGGCATCAAGGTGGGACCCCCGGGATGCCCCCGGACCCTTCCCAAATTTTCCCCAATTTTTCCGATTTTTTTCTGATTTTTTTCCAATTTTTTCCAATTTTTTTCCGATTTTTTTCCGATTTTTTTTTCCAATTTTTTCCCGATTTTTTCCGGGTTTTTTTCGATATTTTTCCCGATTTTTTCCCGATTTTTTCCGATTTTTTCGATTTTTTCTGATTTTTTTCTGAATTTTTTACCGATTTTTTCCGATTTTCTTCTGATTTTTTTCCGATTTTTTTCCAATTGTTTTCTGATTTTTTCCGATTTTTTCCCGATATTTTTCTGATTTTTTTCCGATTTTTTTTTATTTTTTCCGATTTTTCTCGATTTTTTTCCGATTTTTTCCAATTTTTTCCTCTTTTTTTATTTTTTCCGATTTTTTTCCGATTTTTTCCGATTTTTTTCCAATTTTTTCACGCATTTTTAATGAATTTTTACTGGATTTTTCACTAATTTTTCACGATTTTTTTCCTGATTTTTTTAAATTTTTCACGAAGTTTTCATGAATTTTTCCCAAATTTTTCTGAATTTTTCCTGAATTTTCCCAAATTTTACCAAATTTTCCCCAAATTTTTCCCAAATTTTCACTAATTTCTCCCAAATATTTTGTGAAAATTTCCCAAATTTTTCATTAATTTTTCCCGAATTTTTTCCCAATTTTTCTGGAGTTTTTTCCCCAAATTTTTATGAATCTTTTGCAATTTTTTTTACCGGATTTTTCACTACTTTTTCAAGAATTTTTCCCAAATTTATTGCAAATATTTCCTGAATTTTTCCTGAATTTTTCACAAATTTTCCCCAAATTTTTCCTGATTTTTTCCCTGAATTTTTCCAGCATTTTCCCAGAATTTTTCCTGATTTTTTTCCCAAACCTTTCTGATTTTTCCCCGAATTTTTCTCGAATTTTTCCTGAATTTTTCCTCGACTTTTTCCCCAATTTTTTCCAAATTTTCCCTGAATTTCCCCAAAATACCCCAGTGACCCCAATGACCCCAGGGTGACCCCACTGACCCCGGTGACCCCACTGACCCCGGTGACCCCAATGACCCCCAGGTGATCATGGTGACCGGTGACCACCCCATCCCGGCCAAGGCCCAGTGACCACAGTGACCACAGTGACCACAGTGACCCCAGGGTGACCCCACTGACCCCAATGACCCCAGAGTGACCCCAATGACCCCTGTGACCCCTCTCGGGTGATCATGGTGACCGGTGACCACCCCATCCCGGCCAAGGCCCAGTGACCCCAGTGACCACAGTGACCCCAGTGACCCCAGTGACCCAAATGACCCCAATGACCCCAGTGACCCCAGTGATCCCAGTGACCCCAGGGTGACCCCACTGACCCCACTGACCCCTCCGATGACCCCCAGGTGATCATGGTGACCGGTGACCACCCCATCACGGCCAAGGCCCAGTGACCACAGTGACCACAGTGACCACAGTGACCCCAGTGACCACAGTGACCCCAGGGTGACCTCAATGACCCCAGGGTGACCCCACTGACCCCAGGGTGACCCCACTGACCCCTCCGATGACCCCCAGGTGATCATGGTGACCGGTGACCACCCCATCACGGCCAAGGCCATCGCCAAGGGCGTCGGGATCATCTCCGAGGGCAACGAGACCGTGGAGGACATCGCGGCCCGGCTGAACATCCCCGTCAGCCAGGTGAACCCCAGGTGAGTCCCCCAGGTGTGACAGGTGTGACAGGTGAACCCCAACATCCCTGTGAGCCAGGTGAACCCCAGGTGAGCCCAGGTGTGAACCCCAACATCCCCGTCAGCCAGGTGAACCCCAGGTGAGCCCAGGTGAACCCCAACATCCCCGTCAGCCAGGTGAACCCCAGGTGAGCCCAGGTGTGAACCCCAAAATCCCCGTCAGCCAGGTGAACCCCAGGTGAGCCCAGGTGTGAACCCCAAAATCCCCGTCAGCCAGGTGAACCCCAGGTGAACCCCAAAATCCCCGTCAGCCAGGTGAACCCCAGGTGAGAACCCCAGGTGTGACAGGTGAGCCCCAAAATCCCTGTGAGCCAGGTGAACCCCAGGTGAGAACCCCAGGTCAGCCAGGTGAACCCCAGGTGAGTCCAGGTGTGCCAGGTGAACCCCAGGTGTGACAGGTGTGACACAGGTGTGACACAGGTGTGACAGGTGTGACAGGTGAGCCCCAAAATCCCTGTCAGCCAGGTGAACCCCAGGTGAGCCCAGGTGAACAATTTTTGGTGTTTCTGACGCATTTTTTGATATTTCCGAGCCACTTTTGGTCTTTCTGAGCCATTTTTGATATTTCCGAGTGATTTTTTTATATTTCCCATCCACTTTTGGGGTTTCTGTGCCACTTTTGGTGTTTCTGAGCCATTTTTGATATTTCCAAGCAATTTTTTATATTTCCCGGCCATTTTGGGGGTTTCTGTGCCATTTTTGGGGTTTCTGAGCCATTTTTGATATTTCTGAGTGATTTTTTATATTTCCCAGCCACTTTTGGGGTTTCTGTGCCGTTTTTGATATTTCTGAGCCATTTTTGATATTTCTGTGCCGTTTTTTGGGATTTCTGTGCCGTTTTTTGGGGTTTCTGTGCCGTTTTTGGGTGCGATTCCATTTTTTTTTGGGAATTCAGGGACGCCAAGGCCTGCGTGATCCACGGCACCGACCTGAAGGACATGAGCTCGGAGCAGATCGACGAGATCCTGCAGAACCACACCGAGATCGTCTTCGCCCGCACCTCGCCCCAGCAGAAGCTGATCATCGTCGAGGGCTGCCAGAGACAGGTGGGGCACCCCAAAAACGGGCCTGGGACCCCAAAAAACGGGTCTGGGACACCAAAAACTGCCCTGGGACACCAAAAAATGGGTCTGGGACACCAAAAAATGGGTCTGGGACACCAAAAAATGGGCCTGGGACACCAAAAAACGGGTCTGGGACACCAAAACTGGTCCTGGGACACCAAAAAATGGTCCTGGGACACCAAAAACTGCCCTGGGACACCAAAAAATGGGTCTGGGACACCAAAAATGGTCCTGGGACACCAAAACTGGTCCTGGGACACCAAAAATGGGCCTGGGACCCCAAAACTGCCCTTGGGATCCCCAAATTGGCCCCCAGAATCCAAAAATGTCCCTGGGACACCAAAACTGGTCCTGGGACCCCAAAGACTGCCCCAGGACCCCAAAACACAGTCCTGGGACCCCAAAAAATGGGCCTGGGACCCCAAAAAATGGTCCTGGGACACAAAAACTGGTTCTGGGACCCCAAAAATGTCCCTGGGACCCCCAAAACTGGTCCTGGGACCCTAAAATTGGTCCTGGGACACCAAAACCGGGCCTGGGACCCCAAAATTTGTCCTGGGACCCCCAAACTGGTCCTGGGACATCAAAACTGCCCCATGGACCCCAAAAAGACGCAGACATCAATGATGTCCCCAATGTCCCCAATGTCCCCAATGTCCCCAATGTCCCCAGGGCGCCCTCTTGGTGGTGACTTGTGACCATGTCAACGATTCCTCAGCACTTAAAATGGCAGACATTGCCAATGTCCCCAATGTCCCCAATGTCCCCAACGATCCCAATGACCCCAATGTCCCCAGGGCGCCATCTTGGCGGTGATCAGTGATGGTATCAATGGTTCCTCAGCACCTAAAATGGCGGACCTTGCCCAATGGCCCCAATGTCCCCAATGTCCCCAGTGTCCCCAATGACCCCAATGTCCCCAATGACCCCAATGTTCCCGATGTTCCCAATGTCCCCAATGTCCCCAGGGCGCCATCGTGGCAGTCACCGGTGACGGCGTGAACGACTCGCCGGCGCTGAAGAAGGCGGACATCGGCGTGGCCATGGGCATCGCCGGCTCGGACGTGTCCAAGCAAGCGGCCGACATGATCCTGCTGGACGACAACTTCGCCTCCATCGTCACCGGCGTCGAGGAAGGTCCGGACGGGGTTTGGGGTGAAATCGGGCGGGTTTGGGGTTTGGGGTGAAATCCGATGGTTTTGGGGTGGAACCAGGTGGTTTTGGGGTCGAACCAGGCAATTTTGGGGTGAAACTGGGCAGGTTTGGGTGAAAATGGGCATTTTTGGGTTTTGGGGTGAAATCAGGCAGTTTTGGGTCAGACCGGGTGGGTTTGGGGTGGAACCAGGCAGTTTTGGGGTGAAACCAAGTGGTTTTGGGGTCAAACCAGGCGGTTTTGGGTTTTGGGGTGAGACCGGGTGGGTTTGGGGTAAAATTGGGCAGTTTTGGGTGTTGGGGTGAGACCGGGCAGTTTTGGGGTGAGACCAGGAGGTTTTGGGGTGAAACCAGGTGGTTTTGGGTTTTGGGGTGAGACTGGGCAGTTTTGGGGTGAGACCAGGCGGTTTTGGGGTAATTTTGGGCAGGTTTGGGTTTTGGGGAGGAACTGGGCCAGTTTTGGGGTGAAACCAGGCGGTTTTGGGTTTTGGGGTGAAATGGGGTGGGTTTGGGGTGAGACTGGGCAGTTTTGGGGTAGAACCAGGTGGTTTTGGGGTCAAATCAGGAGATTTTTGGGTTTGGGGTGAGACTGGGCAGTTTTGGGGTTAAACTGGGCAGTTTTGGGGTGAGACCAGGAGGTTTTGGGGTGAAACCATGCGGTTTTGGGTTTTGGAGTGAAACTGGGTAGTTTGGGGTGAGACTGGACAGTTTTGGGGTCAAACCGGGCAGTTTTGGGTTTTGGGGTGAGACCGGGTGGGTTTGGGGTGAAACTGTGCCAGTTTTGGGATGACACCAGGCAGGTTTGGGGTTAGACTGGCCGGGTTTGGGTTTTGGGGTGAAACTGGCCGGTTTTGGGTGACACCAGGCAGGTTTGGGGTTAGACTGGCCGGGTTTGGGTTTTGGGGTGAAACCGGCCGGTTTTGGGTGACTCTGGGCGTTGTCCCCTCCCCGCAGGGCGCCTGATCTTCGACAATCTGAAGAAATCCATCGCCTACACCCTGACCAGCAACATCCCCGAGATCACCCCGTTCCTGCTCTTCATCATGGCCAACATCCCGCTGCCCCTGGGGACCATCACCATCCTCTGCATCGACCTGGGCACCGACATGGTGAGGGGGACCCCAAAAACACCAAAATTCACCCCAAAACTACCCAAATCCACCCCAAATCCACCAAAATCCATCAAAATTCACAAAAATCCACCCCAGAAACCCCAAATCCATCAAAATTCACCCCAAAGATCCCAAATCCATCAAATCCCATTGCCTTTGGGGACCATCACCATCCTCTGCATCGACCTGGGCACCGACATGGTGAGGGGGACCCCAAAAACACCAAAATCAAAAAAAACCCCACAAAAATCCATCCCAGAAACCCCAAATCCATCAAAATTCACCCCAAATCCATCCTGGCCAACATCCCGCTGCCCCTGGGCACCATCACCATCCTCTGCATCGACCTGGGCACCGACATGGTGAGGGGGACCCCAAAAACACCAAAATTCACCCCAAAAACCCCAAAATAAAAAAAAACCCCACAAAAATCCATCCCAGAAACCCCAAATCCATCAAAATTCACCCCAAATCCATCCTGGCCAACATCCCCCTGCCTTTGGGCACCATCACCATCCTTGTGGGGTTTTGATCGATTTTTGTGGGGTTTTGATCGATTTTTGTGGGGTTTTGATAATTTTTGTGGGGTTTTGATCATTTATTGTGGTGTTTTGATCAGTTCTTTGGTGTTTTGACCATTTTTGTGGCGTTTTTAACATTTTTGAGGTGTTTTGATCATTTTTCATGGGATTTTGATTATTTCTGTGGTGTTTTGAGCGATTTTTGTGGGATTTTGATTATTTTTGTGGGATTTTGATGATTTTTGTGTGGTTTTGATTATTTCTGTGGTGTTTTGAGTGATTTTGTGGGATTTTGATCATTTTCATGTGGTTTTGAGCAATTTTAATGGGATTTTGATTATTTTTCTGGGATTTTGATAATTTTCCTGTGGTTTTGAGCAATTTTTGTGGGATTTTGATCATTTTTGCAGGACTTTGATTATTTTCATGGGATTTTGATTATTTTTGTGGGGTTTTGAGTGATTTTTGTGGGGTTTTGATATTTTTTGTGGAGTTTTGAGCTTTTCTGTGTGGTTTTGAGCGATTTTGTGGGATTTTGATGATTTTTGTGGTGTTTTGATTATTTCTGTGGGGTTTTGCTTGTCTTTTATGGAATTTTGATTATTTTTACGGGGTTTTGAGCGATTTTGTGTGCTTTGATCATTTTTGAGGTGCTTTGATAATTTTTTGTGGGATTTTGATTATTTCTTGTGGGATTTTGATAATTTCTTGCAGGATTTTGATTATTTTTGTGGGATTTTGATCATTTTCATGCGGTTTTGAGCGATTTTTATGGGGTTTTGAGCATTTTTTTGTGGGATTTTGATAATTTTCATGAGATTTTTATAATTTTCATGAGATTTTGATCATTTTCATGGGGTTTTGACCATTTTTTTGTGTTTTTCTCTCCCCCCCAGGTCCCCGCCATCTCCCTGGCCTACGAGGCGGCCGAGAGCGACATCATGAAGCGGCAGCCGCGCAACCCCCGCTCGGACAAGCTGGTCAACGAGCGCCTGATCAGCATGGCCTACGGCCAGATCGGTCAGTGGTCACTCTGGGGTCACCCAGGGGTCACTCAGGGTCACCCAGGGCCGTCAGCATGGCCTATGGCCAGATTGGTCAGTGGTCACTCTGGGGTCACCTGGGGTCACTCAGGGTCAGCCAGGGGTCACTCAGGGCCGTCAGCATGGCCTACAGCCAGATCGGTCAGTGGTCACTCTGGGGTCACCCAGGGGTCACTCAGGGATCACTCAGGGGTCACTATTGAGTCCCATTGGCTCCCATTGGCTCCCATTGGCTCCCATTGACTCCCATTAACTCCCATTGGCTCCCATGGGCTCCCATTAACTCCCATTGGCTCCCGTTGGCTCCCGTTGGCTCCCATTGGCTCCCATGGGCTCCCATTGAGTCCCATTGACCCCCATTGCATCTCATTGACTCCCATTGATTCCCATTGGTCCCCTTTGGATCCCATTGACCCCCATTGGATCCCATTGGGTTCCATTGGATCCCACTGGATCCCGCTGACTCCCATTGGATCCCAGGCCCCCCTGACCCCCAATTTTCCCTCCCCAGGGATGATCCAGGCTCTGGGCGGGTTCTTCGCCTACTTTGTGATCCTGGCCGAGAACGGATTCCTGCCCTCGTGCCTGGTGGGGATCCGGCTGCGCTGGGACGACCGAACCATCAACGACCTGGAGGACTCCTACGGGCAGCAGTGGGTGAGTCTGGGGGTGCCCGGAGGGGCCCCAAAAAAATCACCCCCAAAAAATGGGGGATCATGAAAAACGGGGATCCCGAAAAATGAGGGTCAAAAAAAAATGGGGATTCCATAAATGGGAATCCTTAAAAACGGGGATCCCAAAAAATGAGGGTCAAAAAAAAAGGGGATTCCATAAATGGGAAACCTTAAAAATGGGGATCCCCAAAAATGGAGATTCCCAAAAATGGAGATTCTGAAAAATGGGGATTTCCAAAAATGGGAATTCTTGAAAAATGGGAATCCCAAAAAATGGGGATCCCCAAAAATGGGAATCCTTAAAAATGGGGATCCCAAAAAATGGAGATTCCCAAAAATGGAGATTCTGAAAAATGGGGATTACCAAAAATGGGAATTCTTGAAAAATGGGAATCCCAAAAAATGGGGATCCTGAAAAATGGGGATCCCAAAAAATGAGGGTAAAAAAAAAAAGGGGATTCCATAAATGGAGATCCCATAAATGGGAATCCCAAAAAATGGGGATCCTGAAAAATGGGGATCCCAAAAAATGGAGATTCCCAAAAATGGAGATTCTGAAAAATGGAGATTCTGAAAAATGGGGATTTCCAAAAATGGGGATTCTTGAAAAATGGGAATCCCAAAAAATGGGAATCCTGAAAAACAGGGATCCCAAAAAATGAGGATCAAAAAAAATGGGAATTCTCTGGCAGATTTTTGGGAATTCTCTGGCAGATTTTTGGGGGATTCCTGGGTGGATTTTTTGGGGATTCTCTGGCAGATTTTGGGGGCATTGCCAGATGGATTTTTTTGGGTTTTCAGGTGGATTTTTGGGGATTCCTGGGTGGATTTTTGGGGGATTCTCTGGCGGATTTTTGGGGTTCTTCGGCCCATCCCAGGGGGGGATTTTGGGGCAGGGTCGGGGTGGGTGTGACCCATCCTGGGGTGGGATTTGGGGGCGGGGTCGGGGTGGGCGTGACCCATCCTGGGGTGGGATTTTGGGGCAGGGTCAGGGGGATTTTGGGGCGGGGTCGGGGTGGGTGTGACCCATCCCGGGGGGGTTTTTTGGGGCGGGGTCACTGACCCTGTCCCCCCCGTGTCCCCCCGTGTCCCCCAGACGTACGAACAGCGCAAGGTGGTGGAGTTCACGTGCCACACGGCGTTCTTCGTCAGCATCGTGGTGGTGCAGTGGGCCGACCTGATCATCTGCAAGACGCGCCGCAACTCCGTCTTCCAGCAGGGCATGAAGTGAGGGAAACGGCCCCAAAAATACCTGAAATCACCCCAAAAATCCCACCCAAAATCACCCCAAAATCCCACTCAAAACCTGCCCTGAAATGGCCCCAAAATGACCCCAAAATCTGCCCCAACTCCGTCTTCCAGCAGGGCATGAAGTGAGCAAAACTGCCCCAAAAATACCTGAAATTACCCCAAAATCACCCCAAAAATCCCACCTAAAATCTGCCCCCAAATCACCCCAAAATCCCACCCAAACCCACCCAAAATTTCACTCAAAATCACCCTAAAACCACCCAAAATCCCACCCAAAATCATCCCAAAATCCCACCCCAAAACCCACCCCAAAATGGCCCAAAAATCACCCCAAAGTCACACTCAAAACCTGCCCCAAATTACCCCAAAATCACCCCAAAATCCCACCCCAAACCCACTCCAAAATCACCCCAAAAATGCCCCAAATTCACCCCAAAATTCCACCCCAAATCTGCTCCAGAATTATCCCAAAATCCCACCCAAAATCACCCCAAAATCACCCTAAAGTCCTACTCAAAATCACCCCAAAATCCCACCCCAAACCTGCCTCAAAATCACCCCAAAATCTGCCCCAAAACCACCCCAAAATCCCACACAAAATCTCCCCAAAATTTCACTCAAACCCACCCCAAAACCCACCCCCAAATCACCCCAAACCTGCCCCCAAACCATCCCAATTTGGGGCTCCCAGGTGGAATTTTGGGGTTCCTGAGTGGATTTTTGGGTATTTCTGGGTGGATTCTTGAGGATTCCTGGGTGGATTTTTTTGGGGCATTCCCAGGTGGATTTTTGGGGTGGATTCTGGTGGGATTTTCGGGGAGTTCATGGGTGGATTTTTGGGGGTGCCTGGGTGGATTTTTGGGGGGTTCCCGGGTGGATTTTGGCTATTTCTGGGTGGATTTTTGGGGATTCTCTGGCAGATTTTGGGGATGTTTCTGGTTGGATTTTTGGGTTGCATTCCCTGCTAACGGATTTCCCATTTTTTCCCGTTTTTTCCCCGTTTTTTTCCCCGTTTTTCCCCAGGAACAAGATCCTGATTTTCGGGCTGTTCGAGGAGACGGCGCTGGCGGCGTTCCTGTCCTACTGCCCCGGCATGGACGTGGCGCTGCGCATGTACCCCCTCAAGTGAGCCCCAAAACCGCCCCAAAACCAGCCCAAAACACCCCAAAACTGCCCCAAAACTGCCCCAAAAACTGCCTCAAAAATACCCCAAAAACTGCCCAAAACCACCCCAAAAACTGCCCCAAAACCGCTCCAAAACTGCTCAAAACTGCCCCAAAACTGCTCCAAAACCACCCGAAAACTGCCCCAAAAACTGCCCCAAAAGCGGCCCAAAAACTGCCCCAAAACCGCCCTAAAAATACCCCAAAACCGCCCCAAAATTGCCCCAAAAACTGCTCCAAAAACTGCCCCAAAACCACCCTAAAAACCACCCCAAAACTGCCCCAAAAAGCGCCCCAAAACTGCCCCAAAAACCACCCCAAAACTGCCCCAAAAATGACCCAAAACCACCCCAAAAACTGCCCCAAAACCGCCCCCAAAACCGCCCCAAAACTGCCCCAAAACTGCCCCCAAAACACCCCAAAAACGGCCCTAAAAACTCCCAAAACCACCCCAAAACCACACCAAAAACCATCCCAAAACCGGCCCCAGAACTGCCCCAAAAACTGCCCCAAAACTGCTCCAAAATCACCCCAAAACTGCCCCAAAAACCGCCCCAAAAATCACCCCAAAACTGCCCCAGAACTGCCCCAAAAACCGCCCCAAAAACCGGCGATGCCAAAAACATGTATCCCCTCACGTGAGCCCCAAAAATCGCCCCAAAAGCACCCCAAAACTGTCCCAAAAAACAGGGACCCCAAAAACTGACTCCAAAACCAGGGACCCCTAAAACCGACCCCAAAACTGCCCCAAAAATCAGGGACCACAAAACCTGACCCCCCAAACCTGGACCCGCTCAAGTGAGCCCCAAAAACACCCCCGAAACCAGGGACCCCAGTGGTGCCTCCCCCTCCCCACTAATTAATTAATTCCCCCCTAATTAATTAATTAATTCCCCCAAATTAATTAATTCCCCCATCCCCAATAATTTCTTGGTGGTTTTAAATTCACTTTTTCATTTTTTTCCCTTTTTTTTTTTTTTTCCCATTTTTTCGGGTTTTTTTCCCATTTTTGTGGGTGCCCCCCCAATTAATTAATTCCCCCAATTAATTAATTCCTAATTAATTAATTAATCCCACTCCCAGGCCCAGCTGGTGGTTCTGCGCCTTCCCGTACTCGTTCCTCATCTTCGTCTACGACGAAATCCGGAAGCTGATCCTGCGCCGCAACCCCGGCGGTGAGGGGGGAAATTTGGGGGAATTTGGGGGAATTTGGGAATTCGGGAATTTTTTTGGGAATTTGGGAATTTGGGGAATTTGGGGGATTTGGGAATTTGGGGGAATTCGGGAATTTGGGAATTTGGGGGAATTCGGAAATTTGGGGGGAATTTCGGGAATTTGGGAATTTGGGGGAATTTGGGGAATTTGGGAATTCGGGGAATTCGGGAGTTTGGGAATTTGGGGAATTCGGGAATTTAGGGGAATTCGGGAATTTGGGGGAATTCGGGGATTTTGGGGGATTTTTTGGGATTTTTCGGATTTTTTTGGGATTTTTTTTGGGGATTTTTTTTCAATTTTTTTTTTGATTTTTTTTTGAGTTTTTTGGGATTTTTTTGAGGTCTTTTGAGATTTTTTTTTAATTTTTTTTTGAATTTTTGGGGAATTTTTTGGGGATCTTATTTAGGGTTTTTATGGGATTTTGGGGGATTTTTGGGATTTCTTAGGGATTTTCTGGGGATTTTTTTGGGGATTTTTGGAGGATTTTTTTGATTTTTTGGGGGATTTTTTGGGATTTTTTTTTGATTTTTTTTATTTTTTGGGGGTTTTTTTTGGGATTTTTGGGGGGATTTTTTGGGGGGATTTCTGGGGGTTTGGGGAATTCAGGGATTTTTTTGGGATTTTTGGGGATTTTGGGGATTTTTTTTTGATTTTTTGGGGGATTTTGGGGGGGATTTTTTTGGGATTTTTTCGGGATTTTTTTTGGATTTTATTTGGGATTTTTTTTAAATTTTATTTGGGATTTTATTTGGGATTCTTGAGGGGATTTTTTGGGGATTTTTTTGGAATATTTTTGAGATTTTATTGGGATTTTATTTGGGATTTTGGGGGAGATTTTTGGGGGAATTTGGGGAGGATTTTGGGGGGCTTTTTGGGGGATTTTTTGGGGATTTTTTGGGTTTTTTTATTTTTTAGGGATTTTTTTATTTTTTGGATTTTGGGGGATTTTTTGGGACTTTTACTTGGGGTTTTTTTTGCGGATTTTTTTTGGATTTTGGGGTGAATTTTGGGAAATTTTGGGGGATTTTGAGGAATTTCTGGGGGTTTTGGGAATTTTGGGGGAAATGGGGGATTTTGATGGATTTTGGGGTGAATTTTGAGGGAATTTTTGGGCGGATTTTGAGGGGGATTTGGGGAAATTTTGGGGGAGAATTTGGGGGAAATTTTGGGTGGATTTGGAGGGAATTTTTTTTGGAATTTTTTGGGAATTTTTGGGACCCTTCAGGCACGATTTTTTCGAGGGGAATTTTGGGTGAAATTTCAGCAATTTCAGCTCCTCTCTCACCTTTAATTTTTATTTTTATTTCCAGGCTGGGTGGAGAAGGAAACTTACTACTGACCCCCCCAAAAAACCCCAAAAACCCCCCGGGACCCCCCAAAAAACCCCCCGGGACCCCCCAAAAAATCCCCAAAATCCCACCCCAAAAAACCCCAAAAATCCCACCCCAAAAAATCAATTTTTTCCCCCCCAAAATTTTCCTTTTTTCCCCCAAATTTTCCTTTTTTCCCCAAAATTTTCCTTTTCCCCCCCAAAAATTTCCCTCCCCCCCCCAAATCAGCGCCCACCCCCCCCAAAAAAACCCAAAAAATTTGGGGGGGTCCTCGCCTTAGGGGGGTCCCCAAAACCTCCCAAAAATCCCCCAAAAATTCCCCAAAAAATAAAAAATTTGGGGGAAATTTTGGGGAAATTTTGGGAGGGGGCGGGGCCGCCCCGGGGATATTTTGGGGGGCCCCTCCCCCACCCCGCCCGTGTCGTCGTGTGGAGAAAAAAAAATTTTAAAAAAATCAAAAAATGGGGAAAAAAGCGAAAAAAACGGGAAAAAAAACGAAGAAAAAGAAGAAAAGAAGAAAAAGGAAAAAGAAGAAAAAATAAAATAAAAAAATGAAATGAAAAAATAAAATGAATTAAAATAAAATAAAAATTAAATGAAATGAAATAAAATAAAATAAATAAAATAAAATAAAATAAAAATAAAAATAAATTTCGTTTCCCTCCCCCCCCCCCACTGTGGAATAATAAAAAAATAAAAAAATTAAAAATAAAAATAAAAACTGGGGAAAAAAATGGGAATTTACCAAATAAAGCAGAAAGTGGAGCCCGAGTGGAGTTTTTGGGGGGAATTTTGGGGAATTCGGGAAATTTTGGAGAAATTTGGGGAATTTTTGGGAAAATTTGGGGAATTTTTGGGAAAATTTGGGGAATTTTTTGAGAATTTGGGGAATTTGGGGGGAATTTGAGAAATTTTGGGGGAATTTGGGGGAATTTGGGGAATTTGGGGGAATTTTGGGGGAAATTTGGAGAATTTTGAGGGAATTTGGGGAAAATTTTGGGGAATTTGGGAATTTTGGGGGGAAATTTTGGGGAATTTGAGAAATTTTTGGGAATTTTTGGGGATTTGGGGTTGTCAAAAAATCCGGGAAGGGAAAATTTGGGGGGGAATTTTTAATTTGAATTAATTGCTGGATTAATGATTGGATTTGATAATTTTAATTGAATTAATGATTTATTAATGACTCGAAATTATCGAAAATTGGGGGGGCACGAAATGGTCGGGGGGGTAAAAATTTGGGAAAATTTGGGAAAATTTTGGATAATTTGGACAATTTTAGATTATTCTGGACAATTCTGGGATAATTTTGGAAAATTTTTGATCATTTGGGATAATTTGGGACAATTCTGGACAATTTTCAATAATTTTGGATATTTTTGGACAATTTTGGATTGTTTTGAACCAATTGGGACAGTTTGGGACAATTTGGGATAATTTCAGATAATTTGGGACAATTTTGGGGTAATTTGTGATAATTTGGGACAATTTGGGACACTTGGAGAAATTAGGACAATTTGGGGAAAATTTGGGATAATTTCAGATAATTTGGGATAATTTGGGGACAATTTCGGATAATTTGGGAAAATTCTGGACAATTTGGGGATGACTTGGACATGTTTGGGATATTTCGGGTAATTTTGGACAATTTTAAGATAATTCTGGACAATTTTGGACCATTTTGGGATATTTTGGGTAATTTGTGATAATTCTGGACAATTTGGGATAAATTTCGACAATTTTGGACCATTTTGGAAAAATTTTGATAATCGGGGATAATTTTGAGATAATTTGGGAGAATTTTGGACAATTTTCAATAATTTTGGAAAATTTGGGACAATTTGGGATAGTTTGGGATAATTTTGGGCATTTTGGGATAATTCGGACAATTTTGGGATCCTTTGGGATATTTTGGGTAATTTTGGACATTTTTGGGATATTTTGGACAATTTTCAATATTTTTGGGATATTTCGGGATATTTGGGACAATTTCAGACAATTTTGGGCCATTTTGGGTAATTTTGGGCACTCGGGGGGGTCACCAAAAATCGGCGGGCGCACACAGAGCCGGGGTCACGTGACCTTTATTCACTTTGAGGGGGGAGGGAAATTTGGGGGAATTTTTAGGGAATTTGGGGTCCCAGGGAGATTTTTGGGATATTTGGGATTTTGGGGGATTTTTGGGGATATTTGGGGGAGTTTTGGGGGTCCCAGGGGGATTTGGGGGGATTTTGGGGTTCCCGGGAATATTTTGGGGGATTTCGAGGGGATTTCGGGGCATTTTGGGTGATTTTGGGATATTTTGGGTTATTTTGGGGTTTTTGGGGTGAATTTGGGATATTTGGGTGGGTTTGGGCTGATTTTGGGGTGAATTTTTAGGATTTTGGGTCACATGAGTTCCATCTCCAGCTCGGTGCCCTCGGGGTGGTTTTGGGGTGAATTTTTAATATTTTGGGGTATTTTGGGGTGATTTTAAAATATTTTTTTATTTTGGGGTGATTTTTTATATTTTTGGATATTTTTGGATATTTAGGGCTGATTTTGGGGTGAATTTTCAGGATTTTGGGTCACACAGGTTCCATTTCCAGCTCAGCACTCTCAGACGGGTTTTGGGGTAAATTTTTAATATTTTGGGAGTTTTAAAACATATTTTTTTATATTTTGGGGTATTTTGGGGTGATTTTTTAGGATTTTGGGGTGAATTTGGGACATTTTGGGTCACACAGGTTCCATTTCCAACTGAGCACTCTCAGACGGGTTTTGGGGTGAATTTTTAATATTTTGGATATTTTGGGGTGATTTTTTTTATACTTTGGGGTGATTTTTTGATTTGTTTTATATTTTAGGATATTTTGGGGTGAATTTTCCATATTTTGGGGTGAATTTTGGGGATTTTGGGTCACACGGGCTCCATTTCCAGCTCAGCACTCTCAGGCGGGTTTTGGGGTGAAATTTTAATATTTTGGGTTTATTTAAACATATTTTTTGATATTTTGGGGTGATTTTTTAGGATTTTGGGTTAAATTTTGGGGATTTTGGGTCACACGGGCTCCATTTCCAGCTCCTCACTCCCGGGGGTATTTTGGGGTGAATTTTGGATATTTTGGGGTGAATTTGGGACATTTTGGGTCACACGGACTCAGCACTCCCGGGAGGTATTTTGGGGTGAATTTTGGATATTTTGGGGTGAATTTGGGACATTTTGGGTCACACGGGCTCCATCTGCAGCTCAGCACTCTCGGGGGGTATTTTGGGGCGAATTTTCCATATTTTGGGGTGAATTTGGGACATTTTGGGGTGAATTTGGGACATTTTGGGTCACACGGGCTCCATCTGCAGCTCCTCGGTGTCGCTGTCGGGGTCCAGCTGCCGCAGCGCCGCGTGAGACCCCAAAAACACCAGGGCGGCTCCTGGGGGAATTCGGGACATTTTGGGTTATTTTGGGACATTTTGGGGTATTTTGGGGTGATTTGGGGTGGCTTTGGGATATTTTGGGGATCAGGATTTTTTGGGAGGGAATTTTTGGAAGGTCCTGGGGGATTTTTGGGGTCCCAGGGATTTTTTTGGGATGGACCCAGGGATTTTTTGGGGTCCCAGGAGATTTTTTTGGGTCCCAGGGATTTTTTTGGGGTCCCAGGGATTTTTTTGGGATGGATGCTGGGATTTTTTGGGGGCCCAGGAGATTTTTTGGGGTCCCGGGGGGTTTTGGGGTCCCGGGGGGGTTTTGGGGTGGTTTGGGTGATTTTTTGGGGTCCCAGGGGATTTTTTGGGGTCCCAGAGGGGTTTTTGGGGCTGGGATGTTTTCGGGGGGGGTCCCAGGGAGGGGTTTGGGGTCCTGGGGGACTTTTTGGGTTCCCAGGGGCTTTTTTGGGGTCCCAGGGATTTTTTGGGGGTGGTTTGGGGGGTTTTTTGGGGTCAGGATTTTTTGGGGGGGGTCCCAGGGATTTTTTGGGGGGTCCCGGGGATTTTTTTTGGGCCAGGATTATTCTGGGGGGATTTTGGGGGTCAGGATTTTGGGTGGAGTCCTGGGGATATTTTTGGGGTCCCGGGGGATTTTTGGGGTCCCAGGGACTTTTTGGGGGGTCCAGGAGATTTTTTGGGGTCCCAGGAGAATTTTTGGGATCAGGATTTTTTTGGGGAGGTCCCAGGGGGATTTTTTGGGGTCAGGAATTTTTAGGAGGGGATTTTGGGGTCCCAGGGATATTTTTGGGGTGGTTTGGGGGATTTTTTGGGTTCCCAGGGATTTTTTGGGGCCAGAATTATTTTGGGGATCCCAGGGATATTTTTGGGTTCCCGGGATATTTTTGGGGTCCCAGGGGCTTTTTGGGGTCGGGATTTTTTTGGGGTGGTTTGGGGATATTTTGGGGTGATTTTTGGGGTTTTTGGGGTGATTTTTGGGGTGATTTTGGGGGTGATTTTGGGGTTTTTGGGGTCTCTCACCCAGCACCCAGAACACGCCCGCCCCCAGGGATATTTTGGGGGTCCCAGGTACATTTTTGGGGTGATTTTTGGGGTTTTTGGGGTCCCGGGGGTATTTTGGATTGGGGATTTTTTGGGGGGTCCCAGGGATATTTTGGGGTTTTGGGGGTGTCCCAGGTACATTTTTGGGTGATTTTGGGGGTTTTTGGGATATTTTTGGGGTCTCACCCAGCACCCAGAACACGGCCGCCCCCAGGGACATTTTAGGGTAATTTTTGGGGTGATTTTGGGGGTTTTTGGGGTGATTTTGGGATATTTTTGGGGTTTTTTTTGGGGTCTCACCCAGCACCCAGAACACGCCCGCCCCCAGGGATATTTTGGGGTGGTTTGGGGATATTTTTGGGGTGATTTTGGGATATTTTTGGGGTCTCTCACCCAGCACCCAGAACACGGCCGCCCCCAGGGGGTTTTTGGGGTGATTTCTGGGGTTTTTGGGTGATTTTGGGGTGATTTTTGGGGTGATTTGGGATATTTTTGGGGTCTCTCACCCAGCACCCAGAACACGGCCGCCCCCGCCCCCGCCAGCCAGAACAGGGGCAGGGAAACCCCGGCGGCCACGCCCAGCTGGTGGGCGGGGCTCAGCTCCCGGCCTGGGGACGAACCAGTACGGACCAGTAAGGACCAGTAAGGACCAGTACGGACCAGAAAAATCCCAGTAAAAACCAGTCCCTCCCAGTCCCTCCCAGTGCTCCCAGTCCCATCCCAGTAACCCCAAACCCCAAACCAGTAACAAAAACCCCCAAACCAGTATAAACCAGTAACCCCAAATCCCCTCCCAGTTCCCCCCCAATCCCCTCCCAGTCCATCCCAGTCCCTCCCAGTCTCTCCCAGTCCCTCCCAGTTTGTCCCAGTCCCTCCCAGTCCCCTCCCAGTTCCCTCCCAGTTTGTCCCAATCCCCTCCCAGTCCCTCCCAGTCCCTCCCAGTCCCTCCCAGTCTCACCCAGTACCACCAGTGGCGCCTCCCGGGCCCGGACGGCGACGGCGGCACCGACGAAAACCCCGAGGGCGACCAAGAGCAGGGGGGAGGTGAGCCTGGGGAAACTGGGGTTACTGGGAGCACTGGGAGGGACTGGGAGGGACTGGGAGGGGACTGGGAGGGGACTGGGAGGGACTGGGATGGACTGGGAAGGGATTAAAGGGGACTGGGAGGGGATTTGGGGTTACTGGTTTATACTGGTTTGGGGGTTTTTGTTACTGGTTTGGGGCTTGGGGTTACTGGGATGGAACTGGGATGAACTGGGAGGAACTGGGACCCCCCCAGACTCCCCCACCCCCAGTTTGGGGACAAGCGGAAGAAGAGGAAAAAAAAAAACCCCAAAACTGCCCCAAAAATCCCAAAAAATTCGCCAAAAATCCCCCAAAAAATCTCCCAAAAAATCCTAAAAAAAAAACCCCAAAAAACAAAACAAAACAAAAAAAACCCCAAAAAAAACCTCTAAAAAATCCCCCCAAAAATAAAAAAAAATCCCCAAAATATCCCTCAAAAATCCCCCCAAAAGTCCTCAAAAAATCCTCAAAAAATCCCCCCAAAATTCCTCAAAAATCCCTCAAAAAATCCTCCCCAAAATTCCCCAAAAATTCCTCAAAAATTCCTCAAAAATCCCTCAAAAAATCCTCCTCAAAATCCCCAAAAATCCCCAAAAAATCCTCCAAAAATCCCCCCCAAATCCCTATAAAATCTCACAAAAAATCCCCCCCGAAATCCCAAAACAATCCCCAAAAATCCCCAAAATATACCCCAAAAAATTACCCCAAAAATCCTCCAAAACCCCCCAAAATCCCAAAAAATCCCCCAAAGAATCCAAAAAAATCCCCTCAAAAATCTCCCAAAAGTCGCTATAAAATCTGCTAAAATCCCCCCCAAAATCCCCCCAAAATCCACCCCAAAATCCCAAAAAAATCCTCAAAAGATCCTCCAAAAATCCCCCCAAAAATCCCCCCAAAAATCGCTATAAAATCACAAAAAAATCCCCCAAATTTTCAGATTTTTCCTAAAATCCCCAGAATTCTCCCCAAAACCACTCCCAGACAATAAATGACCAATCCCAGGAACAGAACCACGGAACCTCCCCAAAACATCCCAAAAAAATCCCCAAAAAAACTCCCAAAAATCACAATAAAATCCCCAAAAATCGCTATAAAATCCCTGAAATTTTCCCAAACTCCCCGGAATTCGCCCCAAAACCACTCATAGACAATAAATCACCAGCCCCAGGAACAGAACCACGGAACCTCCCCAAAAATCCCCAAAAATCGCTATAAAATCTCCTAAAATTGCTAAAAAATCACAAAAAAATCCCCAAAATTCCAGATTTTTCCCAAACTCCCCGGAATTCGCCCCAAAACCACTCACAGACAGTAAATCACCAGCCCCAGGAACAGAACCACGGAACTGCTCTGGAACCTCCCCAAAAAATCCCCCAAAAATCCCCAAAAAATCACAAAAAAATCCCCAAAAATCACTATAAAATTCCCGAAAATTCCCAGATTTTTCCCAAAATCCCCAGAATTCGCCCCAAAACCACTCACAGACAATAAATCACCAGCCCCAGGAACAGAACCACGTAGTTGCTCTGGAACCTCTCGGCGTTGTGGCCCAGGCGCCGCCCCAGCTCCCCCAAATCCCGGGGGACCCCGAAACGTCGCTGGTCCAGGAAGGAGCCCCAGGGCCGGAGCCCCGCCCGGCGGGCCTGGAGCCACTGCCACGCCCAGCTGGGCGGGGCCAGCCTGGAAAAATCAAAAAATCCGAAATTTTATCCAAAATTCTGAAATTCCTGAAAAAATCCCCAAAATCGCAGCTGAAATCCTGAAAAAAATCCCAAATTCCCACCCAAAATCCCACAAAAAAACCCCAAATCCATCCCAAATCTGCCTGGAGCCACTGCCACGCCCAGCTGGGCGGGGCCAGCCTGGGAAAGTAAAAAAAAATCCGAAATTTTACCCAAAATTCTGAAATTCCCGAAAAAATCCTGAAATTGTAACTGAAATCCTGAAAAAAATCCCAAATTCCCACCGAAAATCCATCCCAAAAACCCCAAATCCATCCCAAATCTGCTGCAGCAACTGCCACGCCCAGCTGGGCGGAGCCAGCCTGGGAAAGTCCAAAAAAAATCCGAAATTTTATCCAAAATCAGAAAAAAATCTGAAATTCCCTAAAAAATCCATCCTGGAAATCGCTGACCCCGTAAATGTCCCAAATCCCCCCAAATTCCCCAAACTCCCCCAAATCCCCCCAAAATCCCCCCAGGACTCCCTCCCAAACCCCAAATCTCCCCCAGGACCCCCCAAAAATCCCCAAAACCCCCAAATCCCCCAGAAATCCCCAAATCTCCCCTAATATCCACCCCAAAAATCCCCCCAGGACCCTTCAAAAATCCCCCCAGGACCTCCCAAAAATCCCCAAGCAAGTCCCCCCCCAAATATCCCCCAGGATCTCCCCAAAAACCCAAAATCTCCTCCCCCAAAACCCCCAAACCCCCCCAAAACTCCCTGACCCCCCAAATACCCATCCCAAAATCCAAAATCCGTCCCAAAACCCCAAAAAATTCCTCCAGGACGTTCCCCAAATCCCCCCCAAAATTCCCCCAAGCCCCCCCAAAATCCTCCCACCCCCGGACCCCCAAATCCCCCCCAAAATTCTCCGTACTCCTCCAAACCCCCCCCCCAAAAAACCCCAAAAATCCCCCCAGGACCCCCAAAAAATCCCAAATCCCACCCCAAAAATCCCCCCCAAATTCCCCTCAGAACCTCCCCAAAAACCTCAAAAATCCCCCAAAAATGCCCCCCAAAATCCCCCCCAAAATCCCCCCAAATTCTCCCCAAAAATTCCCCCCAAATTCCCCAAATTCCCCAAAACCCCAAATTTCCCCCAAAACCCCAAAAATCCCCCCAAATTCTCCCCAAATTCCCCCCAAAATCCCCCCGGGACGTCCCCAAATTCTCCCCAAATTTCCCCCAAATCCCCAAATTCCCCAAACCCCCAAATTTCCCCCAAATCCCTTCCCCCAAATCCCCAAAAATCCCCAAATTCCCCCCAAATTCCCCCCAAATTCCCCAAATTCCCCCAAAAATCTCCAAAAATCCCCAAATTCCCCCCAAATTCCCCCCAAAAATTCCCCCAAATTCCCCCAAAACCCCAAAAAATCCCCAAATTCCCCCCAAAAATCCCCAAATCCCCCCCGTACCTGCCCAGGGCCCCATTTTGGCTCTCGGGGCTCTCCGGGGGGGGCGCGGCCGCGGCCATGGGGGAACCTGGGGGGATTTGGGGGAAATTCCGGGGATTTTGGGAAATTTGGGGAATTTGGGGTGAATTCCGGGGATTTTGGTAAAATTGGGGGGATTTGGGGTGAATTCCGGGAAATTTGGGGGAAATTTGGGGGATTTGGGGTGAATTCCCGGGATTTTGGGAAAATTGGGGGGGTTTGGGGTGAATTCCGGGGATTTTGGGAAATTCGGGGAATTTGGGGTGAATTCCCGGGAAATTTGGGGGATTTGGGGAGAATTTAGGGGGGTTTGGGGGATTTGGGGTGAATTCTGGGGATTTGGGAAAATTCGGGGGGTTTTGGTAAAATTCGGGGGTTTTGGGGAGATTTGGGGAAATTCCGGCGATTTTGGGTAAATTTGGGGAAAATTCGGGGGATTTGGGAGGAATTGGGGGAATTTGGGCAGAATTTTGGGGATTTCAGGTGAATTTGGGGGGATTGGAGGGGTTTTGGGGGATCTGAGGAGAATTTGAGGGATTTGGGGGGATTTTGGGAGGATTTGGGGGCTCTGGGGTCCCGGGGAGATTTTTTGGGGCCATTCCGGTGATTTTGGGGTCCCGGGAAGGATTTTGGGGCCATTCCGGTGATTTTGGGTTCCCGGGGAGGATTTTTGGGCCATTCCAGTGATTTTGGGGCCATTTCGCTGATTTTGGGGTCCCTGGAAGGATTTTTGGGGATTTTGGGTCCCGGGGCGGATTTTTGGGGCTTTTCCAGTGATTTTGGGGGAATTTCAGCGATTTTGGGGTCCCGGGGAGGATTTTGGGGCCATTTCGCTGATTTTGGGGTCCCTGGAAGGATTTTTGGGGATTTTGGGGCCATTCCGGTGATTTTGGGGGCATTTCGGTAATTTCGGGGTCCCGGGAAGGATTTTTGGGGCCATTTCAGCGATTTTGGGGTCCCGGGGAGGATTTTGGGGCCGTTTCGCTGATTTTGGGGTCCCTGGAAGGATTTTTGGGGATTTTTGGGCCATTCCGGTGATTTTGGGGTCATTTCAGCGATTTTGGGGTCCCTGGAAGGATTTTTGGGCCATTCCGGTGATTTTGGGGCCATTTCGCTGATTTTGGGGTCCCGGGAAGGATTTTTGGGGATTTTGGGGCCATTCCGGTGATTTTTGGGTCATTTCAGCGATTTTGGGTTCCCGGGGAGGATTTTTGGGCCATTCCGGTGATTTTGGGGTCATTTCAGCGATTTTGGGGTCCCGGGAAGGATTTTTGGGGATTTTGGGGCCATTCCGGTGATTTTTGGGTCATTTCAGCGATTTTGGGTTCCCGGGGAGGATTTTTGGGCCATTCCGGTGATTTTGGGGTCATTTCAGCGATTTTTGGGTCCCGGGGAGAATTTTTGGGGCAATTTGGGCGGATTTGGGGTCGGGGCGGGGATTTGGGGTTCCCGGAAGGGCTCGGGAAGGTTCTGGAAGGTTCCGGGGGGGTTCGGGAAGGTTCGGGGGGGTTCGGGAAGGTTCGGGGGGGTCCGGGGCCTCCCCCCGCCCCCGTTCCCATGGAAACCGCGCCCCCCCCCTCACCTGGGGCCGGAACCGCGGGAAACGCGTGGCGGGGGCGGGGCCTGGAGGGGGCGGGGCCGCGCGGTGACGTTTGGGGGGCGGGGCTGGGACACAAAATGGAGGCGTGCGGGGCTGGGGGCGGGGTTAGCGCATTACGTCATCTTGGGAGCGGGACTACAGCCTTATATGGCACGGGGGCGTGGTTATCTGCATATTGTGGGTTTGGGGGCGTGGTTATTGCCTTATATGGCACGGGGGCGTGGTTATCTGTTTATTGTGGGTTTGGGGCGTGGTTATTGCCTTATATAGCACAGGGGGCGTGGTTATTTGCATATTAAGGTTTGGGGTGTGGTTATCACCTTATATAGCACTGGGGGCGTGGTTAACAGCATATTATGGGTTTGGGGGCGTGGTTATTGCCTTATATGGCACAGGGGGCGTGGTTATTTGCATATTATGGTTTGGGGCGTGGTTATCACCTTATATAGCACTGGGGGCGTGGTTATCTGCATATTGTGGGTTTGGGGCGTGGTTATTGCCTTATATAGCACAGGGGCGTGGTTATTTGCATATTAAGGTTTGGGGTGTGGTTATCACCTTATATAGCACTGGGGGCGTGGTTAACAGCATATTATTGGTTTGGGGGCGTGGTTATTGCCTTATATGGCACAGGGGGCGGGTTGTTTGCATATTAAGGTTTGGGGGTGGGGTTATTACCTTATATGGCACTGGGGGCGTGGTTAACAGCATATTATGGGTTTGGGGGCGTGGTTATTGCCTTATATAGCATTGGGGGCATGGTTATTTGCATATTAAGAATTTGGGGGCGTGGTTATCACCTTATATAGCAATGGGGGCGTGGTTATTTGCATATATGGGTTTAGGGGCGGGGTTATTTGCATATTAGGGTTTGGGGGTGTGGTTATTGCCTTATATAGCACTGGGGGTGGAGTTATTTGCATATTAAGGGTTTGGGGGCGTGGTTATCTACATAGATAGCATTAGCGGAGGGGATATTTGCATATTATGGGATTGGGTCGTGGTTATTTGCATATTAAGGCTTGGGGGCGTGGTTATCACCTTATATAGCATTGGGGGCATGGTTATTTGCATATTAAGGCTTGGGGGCGTGGTTTTGGCTGTTTATAGCCATGGGCGTGGCTGGGAGGGCGGGTTGTGAATTTTAATGAGGGTGGGTGGGGTTAAATGTGGGGCGTGGCCTCATTTGGTGTTGGGGTGGGGCTGGGGGCGGTTTGTGGGCGGGGTTATGGCCTTAAATGGAGGAGGAGTTAAAGGGAAATTTAGGGGGAAAAGAGAGAATTTTGGGGAAAAAAAAGACTTTTTGGGGAAAGAAAAGAGTTTAGGGTTTTGGGGAAAAAAGAGGTTATTTTGGGGCCAAAAAGCACATTATTTTTGGGGGCAAAAGCAAGCAGTTATTTGGGAGGGAAAAAAGAGGTTATTTGGGGGGAAAAAAGGTTATTTTGGGGCCAAAAAACGGTTATTTTGGGGCCAAAGAAAAAGGATATTTTTGGGACAAAAAGAGGATTTTTTGGGGAAAAAAACCAGGTTATTTTGGGGAAAAAAAAGGGGGTTTTTTGGGGGGGAAAAAATGAGGTTATTTTGGGGCCAAAAAAAGGTTATTTGGAGAAAGAAAAAAGTTTAGATTTGGGGGAAAAAAAGATTATTTTGGGGCCAAAAAAAGGTTATTTTGGGGGAAAAATGAGGTTATTTTCGGGTGGAACAAAGAGCTTGTTTTGGGGGAAAAAAGGGATTTTTTGGGGGAAAAAAGGTTATTTTGGAACAAAAAAATTATTTTTTGGGGGGGGAAAAAGAGTTTATTTTGGGCAAAAAAAAGGTTTATTTGGGGGGAAAAAAAGGTTATTTTGGGGAAAAAAAAGAGGTTTTTTGGGGGGGAAAAAGAAGTTTTTTTGGGGAAAAAAGAAGGTTACTGGGGGGGGGAAAGAGGTTATTTTTGGGGGAAAAAGAGGTTATTTTGGGGCCAAACATAAAGGTTATTCTGGGGGGGAAATGAAGTTATTTTGGGGTAAAAAAAGATTATTTTGGGGTCAAAAAAGGGATTTTATTGGGGGAAAAAAGAGGTTATTTTGGGGCAAAAAGAGAGGTTATTTTAGGGCCAAAAAACCGTTTATTTGGGGGGGAAAAAGTTATTTTAGGGCCAAAGAAAAAGGTTATTTGGGGAAATAAAACAGATTATTTGGGGGGGAAAAGACGTTATTTTTGGGGGGAAAGAAGTGATTTTTTGGGAAAAAAAATTGAGGTTATTTTTGGGGAAAAAAGAGGTTATTTTGGGCCAAAAAAAGATTATTTTGGGGCAAAAAAAGGGATTTTTTTGGGGAAAAAAAGAGGTTATTTTGGGGCCAAAAAAAGAGATTATTTTGGGCCGGAAAAACAAGGTGAATTTGGGGGAAAAAGAAGATTATTTTTTGGGGAAAAAAAGTTATTTTAGGGCCAAAATAAAAGGTTATTTGGGGAAAAAAAGAGATTATTTGGAGGGGAAAAATAAGGTTATTTGAGGGGGAAAAGAAGTTATTTTTTGGGGACAAAAGATTATTTTGGGGCAAAAAAGTGAATATTTTTGGGGGGGAAATAAAGGTTATTTTGTGGCCAAAAAAAGGTTTTTTTGGGGGAAAAACGAGGTCATTTTGGGGGAAGAAAAGGTTATTTTGGGGCCAAAAAGAAAGGTTATTTTTCGGGAAAAAAGAGGTTATTTTGGGGGAAAAATAAAGGTTATTTTGTGCCCCAAAAAAAAGTTATTTGGGGGGAAAAAAAGGAGATTATTTTGGGGGAAAAAAGGGGATTATTTTTGGGGAAAAAAGGGGTTATTTTGGGGCAAAAAGAGGGTTTTTTGAGCAAAAAAAAGGTTATAGAGGATGGGGGGTCCCTCAATGTCCCCAGTGACCCCACAGTGTCCCCACGGTGTCCCCAATGTCCCCAGGGTGTCCCCAGGGTGTCCCCAGTGTCCCAGAGGTCCCCACAATGTCCCCGATGTCCCCAAGGAGTCTCTTGATGTTCCACAGTGTCCCCACGGTGTCCCCAATGTCCCCAGGGTGTCCCCAGGGTGACCACGGTGTCCTCAAGGTGTCCCCAGGGTCCCCAAGGCTGGCGGGGGATCCCCAGGGTGTCCCCAATGTCTCCAATGTCCCCACGATGTCCCTCGATGTTCCACGGTGTCCCTGGGGTGTCCCCAGTGTCCCCAGGGGTCTCAAGGTGTCCCCATGGTGTCCCCAGGGTGTCCCCAATGTCCTCAGGGTCTCCACGGTGTCCCCAGCGTGTCCCCAGGGTCCCCAAGGATGGAGGGGGGACCCCAAGGGGTCACTGAGGGGGATAAAAGGGTCCCAGGGTGTCCACAAGGTCCCCAGGGTGTCCCCAGGGTGTCCCCAGTGTCCCCACGGTGTCCCCACAGTGTCCCCAATGTCCCCCCACCGTGTCCCGGGGGTCCCACGATGCTCCACGGTGTCCCCAGGGTGTCACCAGTGTCTCTATGGTGTCCCCAAGGTGTCTCCAAGGTGTCCCCACAGTGTCACCAATGTCCCCACGATGTCCTCAAGGTGTCCCCAGGGGTCCCAGGGTGTCCCAGGGGTGCCCACGATGTCCCCAAAGTCCCCACAGTGTCCCCAGGGTGTCCCCAGGGTGTTCCCAATGTCCCAAACTGCTCCTCATGTCACTGACACCGTGGTGACACCGTGGTGACACCGTGGTGACACCGTGGTGACACCGTGGTGACATTGAGGACACACTGGGAACACCCTGGGGACACCCTGGGGACATTGGGGACACCCTGGGGACACCCTGGGGACACCCTGGGGACACCTTGGGGGTGACCCCGTGACCGTGACCGGGACGGTGACAGCGACACTCGGTGGCACCGGGGGGGTTTGGGGTGACCCCGGTCCCGCCCCCTCTCATTAATTACCCCGCGGTCATTAATTAATTCATTAATTATCGCTGGTTAATTAATTGGGGCCCGGCTGCGGGACCCTCCGGGGGGGGAGGGGTCACGGGGGTCTGGGGGCGGGGCCGGGGCCGGTGGGAGGGGTCCCGGTACCGGTTCCGGTTCCGGTCCGGTTCCATTCCCGGTCCGGTCCCGGTCCCGACCCCGGCCAGGGGGGTTCCGGTGTCAAGGGGGGGTCCCGGTCCCGGTCCCGGTGCCGTTCTCGGTCCCGAGAGGGAGTCCCGGTTCCGGTTCCCATTCCCGGTCCCGGTCCCGAGGGGAGGTCCCGGTGCTGGTCCCGGTCCCGGCCCGGTTCCCGTTTCCGTTCCCTGCCCAGTTCCCCATTCCCGGCCCGGTTCCCGTTTCCGTTCCCGGTTCGGGTGGATGGATCCCGGTTCTGAGGGGGTTCCCCGCCCGGTCCTGGCTCCGGTTCCCGCTTCAGAGGGGTGGATCCGGTCCCGGTCCCGGTCCTGGTTCCGGTTCGGGCCCGGCAGACCCCGGCAGTCCCCTCGGTTTTTGATCAATATTCGATTTAGGTGCTCATTCCCGGTTCCATTCCCGGTTCCCGGTACCGATCTCGGTTCGGATGGATGGATCCCGGTCCCGGTTCCGGTTCGGGCCCGCTGGAGCACGGCACGGCCCCGGTTTTTGATCAATATTCGATTTAGGTGCCAATTCCCGGTTCTGTCCCGGTTCCGGTGCCGTTCCCGGTTCCGGGGTGGGTTCTCAGACCGGTCCCGGTTCGGACGGGTCGGTCCCGGTCCCGGTTCCGGTTCGGGCCCGCTGGAGCACGGCACGGCCCCGTTTTTGATCAATATTCGATTTAGGTGCTCATTCCCGTTCCCGGCCCGGTTCCGGTGCCGTTCCCGGTTCCGGGGCTGGGTTCTCAGACCGGTCCCGGTTCGGACGGGTCGGTCTCGGTCCCGGTTCCGGTTCGGGCCCAGCCAGGCACGGCACGGCCCCGGTTTTTGATCAATATTCGATTTAGGTGCCAATTCCCGGTTCCGTTCCCATTCCCGGTTCCATTCCCGGTTCCGATGGATGGATCCCGGTTCGGACGGGTCGGTGCCGGTTCGGACGGGTCGGTGCCGGTCCCGGTTCCGGTTCGGGCCCGGCAGACCGCGGCACAGTTCCCGTTTTTGATCAATATTCGATTTAGGTGCTAATTCGCCGCCGCCGGAGCTGTCAGCGGGTGATGGATGGGGGGCGGCGGGGGGCGGGGGGCGCGGGGGGGGCACCGGGGGGGGCCGGGAGGGGGGGAGGGGAGAACAATGAGACCCCCGGGAACCCCGGGACCCCCGAAATGGGGATGGGGACCCCCAGGACCCCCCGAAATCGGAATTGGGAACCCCGGGACCCCCAGGACCCCCCGAAATGGGGATGGGGACCCCCGGAACCCCCCGAAATCGGCATCGGATCCCTGAGACCCCCGAAATGAGGATGGGGACCCCCGGAACCTCGGGGACCCCCGAAATGGGGATGGGGACCCCCGGGATCGGGACAATCAAGACCCCCCCGAAATGGGGACCCTCAAAATCGAGACCCCCCCCGAGACCCCCAGGACCCCCCGAAATTGGGATCGGGACCCCCGAGACCCCTGAGACTCCCGGGGACCCCCGAAATGGGAACCCCCAAATTTGGGACCCCCGGGACCCCCGGGGATGGGGATGGGGACTCCCCGAAATCGGGACCCCGGGGATTGGGATCCCCGAAATCGGGATCCCCGAAATGAGGATGGGGACCCCCATGAGCGGGACCCCCTGATCGAGACCCCCAAATTTGGGACCCTCGGGATCGGGACCCCCACGGGTGGGCAGAGGGGATTCCCCCCCCCCCCCACGAGGGACCCCCCAAAACACCCCTGGGACCCCCCAAATTTGGGAACCCCCCCCGTAAAACGCGGTGCGGGATCCCCCAAGTGGGGAACGGGACCCCCAAAATCCGGATCAAGGACCCCCAAACCCACCTGGGGACCCCCAAATCGGGGTCAGAGAATCCCAAAACCAAACCTGGGACCCCAAAACCAACTCTGAGACCCCCAAACCGCGTCTGGGACCCCACAAAATTGGATCAGGGACCCCCAAATCCGATCAGGGACCCCCCAAATTGCGTCAGGGACCCCCAAACCAACCCTGGGGACCCCAAAATCAACTCTGGAACCCCCAAAACCAAACCTGGGACCCCAGACCCGCCCCGAGCCCCCCCAAATCCGGATCAGGGACCCCCAAATCAACTCTGGGACCCCCAAAACCAACCCAGGAACCCCCAGACCCACCTGGGGACCCCCAAAATCAACCCAGGGACCCCCAAACCCAAACCTGGGACCCCCCAAATTCAGTCAGGGACCCCCAAATCGGGTCAGGGACCCCCGAAACCAACCCTGGGACCCCCCAAACCCAAACCTGGGACCCCCAAAATCAACTCTGGGACCCCCAAATTCAGTCAGGGACCCCCAAAATTGGGTCTGGGACCCCCAAAATCAAACCTGGGACTCCCAAAATCTACCCTGGGACCCCCAAACCCGGTCAGGGACCCCCAAAATCCACCCTGGGACCCCCAAATTCCCACCCGAGCCCCCCCAAACCAATCCTGGGACCCCCCAAACCAACTCAGGGACCCCAGACCCGACTCGAGCCCCCCCAATCCGTCTCTCCCCTCCCTCCCCCCCCCCAATTTCCCCGTCTCCCCTCCCCCCCCGAAGATGGATGGCGGCGGCGGCGCGCGCGTTAATTAACGCTTGAGTTAATTAGTTCGGGCCCATTTGCGAGTAAAATGTTTTGATTTGGGGCGAGTTTGGAATTTGGCGTTCGGCGGCGGCGGGTGATGGATGGGGGGGAGGGAGGATGGGGGGGCGGGGGAGGGGAAATTTGGGGGGGCGGGGGAGGGGAAATTTGGGGGAAAATGGGGGAAAAATGGAGAAAAAATTTGGGGGAAAATGGGAAAAAAATGGGGAAAAATTTGGGAAAAATGGGGGGAGGAAAATGGGGAAAATTGGGGGAAAATGGGAAAAAATGGGAAAATTTGGGAAAAATGGGGGAGGAAAATGGGGAAAAATTGGGAAAAAATGGGAAAAAATGGGGAAAAATTGGGGGGGAAATGGGGAGAAATGGGGGGACTGGGAAAAATGGGGGGAATGGGAAAAATTAGAAAGAAAATGAGAAATGAGGGGAAATGGGGAAAAATGGGAAAAATTTGGGAAAAAATTGGGAAAAAATTGGGGTAAAAATGGGAAAAAAATGGGGAAAAACTGGGGGAGAAATGGGGAAAATGGGGGAAAGGGGGAAAATGGGGGAAAATTAAAAATCGGGGGGGAATGGGGGAAAAATGGGGAAAAATGGGGAAAAACAGCAAGAAATGGGGGGAAAATGGGAAAAATGGAGAAAAATGGGGGAGAAATGGGAAAAAAATGGGGGAAATGGGGGAGAAATGGGGAGAAATGGGAAAAATGGGGGGAAATGGGAAAAATTAGAAAGAAAATGAGAAATGGGGGGAAATGGGGGAAATGGGGGGGAAATGGGAAAAAATGGGGGAAATGGGGAGAAATGGGGAGAAATGGGGGAAATGGGGAAAATTGGGGGGAAAATGGGGGGAAAATGGGAAAATTGGAATAAATGGGGAAAATGGGGGAGAAATGGGGGAGAAATGGGGGGAACTGGGAAAATGGGGAGAAAATGGGGGGAAATGGGAAAAAATTGGGGGAAATGGGGAGAAAACGGGGAAAATGGGAAAAAATGAGGGGAAATGGTAAAAGAGGGAGAAAAATGGGGGGAAATGGGGAAAAATGGGGGAATGAAAAAATCGGGGGGAAAATGGGAAAAATGTGGGAAAATGTGGGAAAAATTGGGAAAATGAAAAAATCGGGGGGAAATGGGGAGAAAATGGGAAAAATGGGGGAAATTGGGGAAAACGGGGGGAAATGGGGAAAATGGGGAGGGATGAGAAAAATTGGGAAAAACAGCGAGAAATGGGGGAAATGAAAAGAAATGGGGGAAAAATGGGGGGAAATGGGAAAAAACGGGGAGAAAATGGGGGGGAAATGGGAAAAAAATGGGAAAAATGGGAAAAATGGGGGCGGGGGGTTCCCGGGGGTCCGGATTTGGGGGGACGGGTCGGATTTGGGGGTCCCGGGGCTGTTTGGGGAGGGGGGCGATGAGCAGAGCCCCCCCCAAGGGTTTTATTTGGGGGGGGGGGAAAGGGGGCGGGGCTGCGGCCCCGATGACGTCACGGGCGGTGCTGCCCCCTGGCGGACACCCCGGGACTCCGAATTTTTTATTTTAATGTTTTAATCCATAAATTTCCCTTTGGTTCATTTGATTTATTCAAAAAAAAAAATCTTTTTTTTCCCTCAAAAACTCAAATTTCGCTTTTTTCCCCCCAAATTACTTTTCCCCCTCCCAAAAATGACAATTTTGCCTCAAATTTTATCTTTTTTCCCCAAAACTCCCCGGCTGTTCCCCAAAGTGTCAATTTTCCCTCCAGGACGGCCCCTTTTTTCTCAAAATCTCCCTTTTTCCACCCGAAATTTCCTTTTCTTCCCCAAAAACGCCTTTTCTCTCTCAAAAACGCCCTTTTCTCCCACCTAAATATTTTTCCCCTCAAAAATGCCTTTTTTCCCCCAAAACGCCCCTTTTCCCCCCCAAAATAACATTTTTTCCCCAAAATAACCTTTTTTTGGCCCCAAAATAATCTCATTTTTACCCCAAAAAATTTCTCTTTTTTGGCCTCAAAATAAACTCTTTTTTTCCCCCCAAATAACCACTTTTTTCCCCCAAAATAATCTCCTTTTTTCCCCGAAATAACCT
>JAJEOU010002863.1:0-84647 GCA_021534815.1 Acrocephalus arundinaceus
AGGCCTGGCAGAGCTGCAGTCCCAGAGCCCTCTGTGCTCCCTGCTGGCCCCCTCAAGCCCCTCAGCCCCACCATCCCCTGGGCAAAGCCCCGGCCTCCTTCAGTTCCTTCAGCTCCTCACAGTCCTGTCACCCCACTCAATCCCTTCTGACCCATCCCGTCCCCTTAGACCTGCCACCCCCCTCAGCCTGTGCCACTTCCCTGTCACCTCAGTGCCACCATTGCCCTCTGCTGCCCCACACCCTCAGTCCCCCAGCCCCTCAAGGTCACTGTCCCTGCAGTGTCACCGCCTCCTCAGCCCCCTCAGGCCCCTCTGTCTCACCGTCCTTCAGCAGCTCCTCAGGGGACACTGCCTGGGGCCACCGGCAGCTGCCACCGCTCCAGGGACCCCTGGGGCTGGAACTGCTGCCCCGCCCGGCCCGGCCGCCAGCTCGGACCCAGCACAGGGACAGGGACAGAGGGGGCACAGGGGGGAAAGGACAAAGGGAGAGAGGGAAAAGGTTAAAAACTAGTCTGTACTTATATAGATACTAACCTATGTACCTAAACACCCGTGTAGCTATGAGTATTATAACTATGCACATATTGAAAAAAACATATATATATGTAAATAACTGTAACAATCTACATAGATAAAACTAAAAATGTATATCTACTAATATACCTATGCATACATGATTATAACTATACTATATAATAAATATATATATATATATATATATAATATTTTACCTCTTAGGTCTATACCTATTAGGCATATAAATACAACTATAATCTATAAATATACTGTATTTCTAAAATAACAGATTTATAATAGAAAAATATAACTATATCATTCTAACATATCACTATAGACAGAGGGATTCTACCTGCCTGGTAGTCACAGGCTCTCCCTCTGTCTCTTCCTCCCACGCAGGGCACCCCACCAGGAGACATCGATCATGTGGGATCTGGGAAGAAAAGAGAACACTGAGTCATATTGGCCCTTGTGCACATTTCCCTTGGGCAGCAATTGTCCTTCTGTCACGGACTGTAAGAGATGGCCTGAAGGCAGACTCTCACTTGGGAATTTGAAGCCGCTCTTAAGAGAACAGGGATCCTGCCACATTTCCAAAACTGTGTAAAGCATTCAAGTCCCTCAATAAAGTCTCAGCACTCGCAGTGCAAATGGCACCCACAAGAGCTTGAAACACAGACAGCCCCAGCTCCCCCAAAGAAGCCCAGCCTTGTTCTTTCTCTGTGCTGACAGAGAGACCTCAGCCCTCGCTGAAATGGCTGAAGCTGAAGGGTGCTGTGAGCTGAGTTATGAACCAAAGTGGGACACGCAGGTTGGTGACACAACTCCCACAAGGACAGGTTTAGTCCCTGCTCTCTTGCCACAGCAGAGGACTCAGTGTCAGAGCCTCTGGAGAAGCGTGGAGGGCAGGGCTCAAGGGAGCCTGTGCCAGTGCAGGATTGGAACTAAAGGCACCAGGAAGCACCAGCCCTGCAGACAAGAACTCAACTCTTCTGATCTCCCCTCCTGTCACAGGCAGGCTCAGAGCAGCCGTCTCACACCTCTCTAAACCAATGGGGGCTCTCTCCTTACCAGGCTCCTCGGGCTCTGGGGAACTGTTCCTGCAGCTCTCGGTGCCAGATGGAGCTTCCTCTGCTGCAGCCCTGTTCATGGCGTCCTCTCCTGAAGACTCAGGGGCAACATTAATATTCCCCTTGAAAGAAAAACAGAAGGAAAGGAACCCAAAGATCACTCAGGATTTTCTTGGAATCACATCAGGGATACACTGACTGTTCTTCACCCCAAAGGCCCTGTAACACCAGGGGAACACTGCACATATTGTTTACAAAAAAGCATTTTAAACTCAGGATTTGGGTGGCCAAGGTGAAACTGAAGCTTTCACAAAATGACCTTTGAGGAAAAACAGGAATGCAGAAAAGAAGACACCACGTGAGGGGACGTGCCCTACGCTCTGGCCCTGGCTTATGCCACGAGCTGTAAGAAATCAGCCAGCACAAAGCCAGGGGCTCTCCTTGTTGCCAACGTGGCTGTCAGCAAGGGCAGAGCTCGCTGCCAGCACTGCCCAGGGCTGTGTGCTGCAAACCCACACGCCAAAGCTCACATTTCTGCCTGGGAGTCTCACCAGCCCCACCCAACAGCTCAGACAGTCCATCACAAGGTGGTGCTTTCTGGAGCCCTCTGCTGCTGCCCCATATGTAGGACCCAGGCAAAATTGATAGACTTGGGGTATTTCCAGGATCAAATTTCCCAGTGCCAAAAAATATAAATTGGTAGGGTAGAAATAAAACCAACGCGAAAGGCATGAAAAGTCAGACAACCAAGTAGTGTTCTACTCCAGTAAAGAAGGAAATTCCCAAGAATAAGCACCTGCAAATTACTTTGGACAGAGAGATATTCCAACTGTGACCAATTCCAGAATATTCACCTCTCCTGCAATAGCCCATCCACAGAATCCTAAAGATTCTCAAGATGGTTTAGAGCCTGCAAGGTTTCCTTTTTTGTGTGGAATAAAATGCTTTTGCAAACTTCTTTGTGTGAGTTTACAAAAGACATTGCACTTGAGAATAAGAGATTGCTAAATGCAGAAAATCCCACTCCCCACCCTGACTCTGCCCTTCCTAAATCACAAATGTACTGTAGGCAATGGGTCTGCACAGCAAGAGAAAGACACACATTCTTTGGCCAACACGTCTAATAATCTGAAAAAGTGCCAGCACTCACTCTCCAGGCAAGTCTGGAAAGAGGCAAGAGTTAAGAGAAATGAGATTCCTAATCCAAAGACTGAATCTGTCAAACAAAAGGACAAGGAAGCTGCAGCTCCAGCCCATCCCCACACACGGCTCTGGCAGCGCCCACACGCACGGCAGGGCTCACACAGCAGCAGCAGCAGCAGCTGCAGCCCAGCCCTGGCTTTGCCTTGGCCTTCCAACCCAAAAGAGGCAGAGCCCACATCTGCTGCTGCAACAGAGACACCTCTGGCGTGCCCCTCCCTGCACGGGACACTTTGCCTTCAGTGGCAATTCTCCAAACACTCTTCTCTTCTTTCCCACCCAACAAAGCCTGTTAGAACCTACAAAGCATCACCACAAATGCCCCTGCACGAGGCATTCTTCCCAAGGAAAAGGAACAGCCAAAGGTGGCCAGCACAGGCTCACACCTCTCATCCTCACTGTGGGGGAAGACTTTTTCATTCCCTCTTCTTTTGGAAATCTTGCTTGATCAAGAATAAATAGATAACTAAATAAGAATGGGAATAATTAAACTCAAGGATCCTTTGCTTCTCAGCCATGTTACAATGTCCAATTAGATAATTAAAGAGGAATGAAAGAATTAAATTCAAGGATCCTTTGCTTCTCACCATGTACCAACATCCAATTAGATAACTAAATAAGAATGGAAATAATTAAATTCAAGAATCCTTTGCTTCTCAGCCATGTTACAATCTCCAATTAGATAATTAAAAAGGAATGAAAAGAATTAAATTCAAGAAACCTTTGCTTCTCAGCAATGTAACAACATTCAAAACTCTCAGTCCAGCCTTTTTCATTCCCATCCAATGGGGTTACCTGAGCAGAGGGAGACCTTTCAGGCAGGGAGCTCCTGATCTCCTGGATCATTTTCTCAACCTGAAGGCCAAGATCCAGCGGTGGTGATTCCTCTCCTGCAGGTGCATTCTGCGCTGAGCTGGAGGCCGTTGATGCTGCACAGCCAGCACTGCCAGCTGGAGCATGAGGGGCTGAAGTGCCCGGTGCAGCTGCAAGAATCCAAACATGTGAGTCAGGCTCCAGAATGTGGCTTTGGGACAAAGAGCTCTATTGCTGCCTTGGATCAAATATCAGAGAAAGCACACAGGAAAACCAGGCAGAGAATCTTTTGACTTTCTAGTGTCCCTTTCTAGTTGGCTTGACAATTTCTGTCTTAGAACGACAGAGCACTGGGAAAAAATACTTTAAAGAATCACTTTTCATGACCTTTTGGAAAAGCAAGGCTAGAACTCTTTTCCTACCTCGTGGGTTGGAGGCTGGGGGATGCTGCTCCCCATGGAGCTGCTGGAGACTGCAGGGCTGGATCCTGAGCACCTCCCGGTCGAGCGGAGGCAGCTGCTCCCCATAGAGTTCCTGGAAGCGGCTGGGTGGCCCCTCCCGTCCGAGCAGCCCCAGCCGCTCGCCTTGGAACCCGAGGACGTGGCAGGGCGGGATCCGGGGCACCTCCCGCTCGGCGGGCAGCGGCCGCTCCGCGTAGAGCTCCTGGAAGCGGCTCGGTCCCTCCCGCCGGGCCGGCCCCGGCCGGTCCCTGTGCAGCAAGTGGAAGCTGCAGGGCGGGCGCCGGGCCAGCGGCGGCCGCTCCCTGGGCGGCTGCTGGAAACGGCCGGGCCGGGGCCGGGGCCGGGGCCGGCGCAGCTCCTGCCCGCCTGGCAGCGCCTGCTCCCTGTGCAGCAGGAGGAAACCGCTGGGCGGGCAGGCGGGCGGCAGCGGCGGCCGCTCCCTGGGCAGCGCCTTGAAGCGACCGCGCCTGGGCTGCCCGTCCGGCAGCGGCCGCGCCCCGGGGAGCTGCTGGGAGCCGCTCCCGCCCCGCCTGCGCCCCTCCCGCCCCGCCGCCAGCCGCTGCCTGCTGGCCGCGCTCCGGCGCCGGATGCGGAGCAGGAGCTCGGGGCGGTCACGGCGAAACCAGGGGCTGCTATAATGGAGCCAGGCCCCCGCATCGCCCGGCGCAGCAGCGCCAGCCCGGCCCGGCACCTTGCGGAAGCCGTAGCGGTTCAGCTGGCGCACGAAGCTGCTGAACTGCGTGGCCCTGAAGGTGTGCGGGGCCGGGCCCTGAGCGCCGCCCGGGCTGAGCAGCTCCCGCTCGAAGAGGGAGCGGTCTATGAGCAGCCCCCGGGCCTGGCTGTCCCAGCGCACGGAGCGGACGCGGGGGCTGTTCACCAGGTGCCACAGCTTGGCGGGGAAGGTGCGGGCGTTAATCCCAGCGGGCAGCGGCACCTCCGCCATGGCGTCGATCGCCGCCTGTGCCACAACGCCCAGAGCGCAACGGCCGCGGCTGCGCCGGCGGCGCGCGGCCTGAGGGGGGCGCTGCGCTCGGCCCCGCACGCGCCCGGCGCGGCCCCGGCGCGGGCCGGACTCGGCGGGGACGAGCGCCCAGAGCCGGGGCCGCGGGCACAGCGCGGGCGCGGCGGCTCCCGGGGCTGGCCGGGCACGGCAGGGCAGGGCCAGGGGCAAACCCTTGCTTGCTCTGCCTGCACGCATCCTGCCTTTGCTTGGCAGCACAGCCCCAAAGCACCAAGGCAAGGTAATAAAAAAGCTGCTTCCCAGGCAGTCAGCCTCCAGCAGCTGTTGATGCATGGGCTTATTCCTCCCCGGGCACAAGACTTGTCATTTTCATTTGTTGAACTTCATCCGATTTCCCTCAGGCCAATTCTTTAGGCTGCCAGGGTCCCTCTGAATGGCACAAGCAGTTGGTGTAACAGCTGCTCCTGCCACTTTTGTGTTGTCTGCAAACTTGCTGAGGGTAAACTGCACCTCCAGCCCAGCCATTCATGAAGACTTTAAAGAGTATCTGCCCCGCTATCAGTTCCTGGGGGTCAGAGCACACGGACTTACCTCCAGCTCTACTTTGTGCCACTGATGTCAATCCTCTGAGCCCAACCACCCATCCCTTTTTCAATCTTCCTCCCCGGGCACTTTGACAATTTGTATTTAAGGATGTTGTAGGAGACAGTCTCCAAGGCTTTGGTAAAGCTGGGGTAGACATCATCCATTGCTCTACCCATATGCTATCAAGTTGGCTGTTTAGTCACGGGCATCAGGTAGATTAACCATTACTCCCAATCAACTTCTCCATTTGTTTGGAATAGTTTCTAGGATTAGTTACCCTATCACCTTTCCAGGGATGGAGGCAAGGGTGACTGACTGCCTTGTATTTTCCGTCATTGTCCTTACTCTCCTTGAAGACATGACTCTATTATACTAATTCTGGCTGTTTATAGCTTGTCAATGCCAGCAAAAATGACTAGTAAGAAGAATGAAGGACTAAATACAGTTTATTAAACTCTTCTTTCTGCGACCATCCTGTGCCACAAGAAAGATCTTGCTTTCTTTCCAGTATTAGGCAGCTGATTTAAAACAAAACAAAACAACAACCAAAAAAAAAAAAAAAAAACCCCACAAAAAAACCAAAGTCTCTTTCAATAGAATATAATTATGCCTATTTTTCAGAAGACTAAAAACTTGGATTTTCTTTCAGGATTAGATGGAGATGAAAAGACTTGAGAGCTTCCAGAATTTTGATATTTTTGTTGTCTCCAACTTTTTGGAAAAAGTGTTAGAACATGGTGAAGGCATAGTGCTTTTGAAAAATCCCATGCTGAATTTTTGTAGGCTTATATTACATATAAAAGTGCCCACAAGAAATTTAGCAAAGATTCATTCCTTGCAGCAGAGATTCATCACTTTCAAAATGGGGAAATGCCAGATCTTGTATTTTTTTTTTTTTATGTTGTGCTTCTGATTCCCACATTTTTAGATGCATACGTATCTTTTAGTACCATGATCACATGCTCCATTTTCCTTCAGGTCCCAAAATCATAAGTGCTCAGAACAGCCACTGAACTCCTAATCAATGTGCTTTCTCATCTCTTTTATTTAATAATAAACTCAGACACCATTGATCTTTTGGAATCAGCCGGGCAGGGCTGGCTGGGGCTGTGGCTGCCAGGCCCGGCCAGGACAGCACCTGCCCCACTGCGGCCTCGTCCCCGCCAGGGTCCCTGGGCCAGGCCGCAATGGCTCCCACTGCTGCTGCTGGAGCTGCAGGGCTGTGGGGCCATGCTGGCCTGTCCCTGTCCCCATGGAGGGACCAGGCCCGGCCCTGGCTGCCCTGAGGCTGCTGCTGCTGCAGCTGCGGGCACAGGAGGAGCAGGAGGAGGAGGAGGAGGAGGCAGTGTGGGATGGAGGCGCTGCCTTGGCACAGTGCTGGGGAGGCCCGGCACTGTCCCAGCAGCGGCCTCTCCCTCCTGTCCCGTCCCTCAGCTGGTGCCACACTTGAGGCGCTGGGCCTTGGGCTTCCTCTTCTCCCTGGCCATCCCCTGCCACCCACCTCCCCAAGCTGTCCCGGGGAGCTGCTGCCTCCTGAGCCAGGGGCTCTGCTCTGCTGCCCTGGGCACCCCGGGGCTCCTGGAACACCTCATGGGCAGGGCGGGCCCAGAGTGTCACAATGTCCCCTTGGTTCCAGCAGGCCCCGCAGTGTCACAGAGCTCCCTGTGCACCCTGAGGCTCCACATCACCCAGCCCAGGCCATTGCCATGGTTCCAGTCACTCCCAGTATGATCCCAGTCTCCCTCAGTGTTGTCCCAGTTCCACCCAGTGTGATCCCAGTTGCCCCTTGTATAGTCCCAGTAACTCAATAGATTATCCCAGTCCCTCCCAGCATGATCCCAGTCATGCCCAGTTGCCCTCAGTGTAGACTCAGTCATTCCCACTCACTCCCAGTGCTCCCAGCACAGTCCCCATTGTCCCCTGTGTGTTCCCAGTCATCCTCAGTATGGTTACAGACACTCCCAGTATACCCCAGTATATATATACCCTCAGGATGTCCATAGTGATTCCCAGACATTCTCAGTGATCCCAGTAAAGTGCCTATGATCCCACTACGATCTCAGTCACGTCCAGTATATCCCAGTTGCCTCCAGCATGCATCCAGTCATTCCCAGTTCCTCCAGTTGGCTTGCAGCACGATCCCAGTTTTTCTCTGTTGCTCCCAGCAGCCCATAGTGTCATCCCAGTTGCTCCCTTTCATCACCAATATGAGCCCAGTAAGCTCCAGTATGATCCTAGTCACATGCCAGCACTCCCAGTGTAGTCTAAGTAAAATCCCATTTCCTTCAAATTACTCCCAGTATGGTCCCAGTTGCCTCCAGCTAGATCAACCCCCTCAGTCCCAGTATGATGCCATTTGGCCCCAGCGTGCTCCCAGTTGCTCTCAGTCACCCCCAGTATGGGGGATAAGTGCAAGGTATGTTCCCAGTCACTCTCAGGAACTCCCAGTATTAGTCCAGTCACTCCCAGTATGATCCAAAGATGAGCCCAGTGTGGTCCCAGTCACTGCCAGTATGAACCAGTTGCACCCCACATGGTTCCAGTTGCTCCCTTTCACCCTCACTTTTGTTCCAGTCATTCCCAGTCTCTCCCAGTGTACCCCAGTTCCCGCCAGCATGATCCCATTTGCTCACAACCACTCCCAGTCAGCCTCAGTGTAGTCACACTCACTGCCAGTATGATCCCAGTCACCACCAGCATGACCCCAAGTTCATCCCAGTATAAGCCCAGTTGCTTCCAATCAGCCCCAGCATGCAACCAGTCACTCCCAGTTCCTCCCAGTTGCTCCTGTCATGATCCCAGTTGCTCCCAGCTACTCCTGGTCAGCCTCAGCATGGTCCCAGTCACTCCCAGTATATCCCAATTTCCTCCAACATGGCCCCAGTTTCCCCCTGCAGGCTCCTGACTCCCAGTATGAATCCAGTATGATCCCAGTCTCCCTCAGTGTGATCGTAGTCTCCCCTGGAGTGATCCCAGTTGCTCCCAGTATGATCCCAGTGTGATGTCAGTACAACCCAGTGCAATCCCAGTCCCTGTATGATCCCAGTACAAACCAGTCACTCCCAGTGATGCCATTTCTAGGGCACATACACCCCCCCCCCCATTCTAACTGGTCCTGGCTCCATCCCCGCTTCATCTACGAGCTGTGAGATGTTTGAAGAATGGAAGAGGAGGAGGAGGAAGGAGGGAGGAAGAGGCAGAGCGGCAGCAGGGGGAAGAAGAGGAGAGGAAGAACCAGGCAGCTCCAGTGCTCCCTGAACTCGCAGCCCCCTGGGACCTTCACCTCCAATCCCACAGGTGCCTGGGGAGGGGGACCTTACCCCAAATACCCCAGGGCAGGGAGTCCCTGTCTTTGGGGTTTTTCTGGGGGGGATGTTTGGAGCTTGCAGGGCTCCAAAGCCGAGCCTCAGATGCCCCTGGGGCACATCGGGGGGTCTCCAGGAGGTGTTTTTGGGGGGTCCTGGTGGCCGCAGAGCCCTGGCGGTGGGATGCTGGTCCCCCGTGGTGGGGGTTGGGCTTTGTGGGCCAGGCCCTCTGAGCTCTGCCGGGGCCACGTGAGAACTGGGCAGGAGAGGGGGTACGGGGGGACACTGGGTTTGGGGAGCCCCGGGTGAGCCGCGACTTCCCTGAGTGGGACCCCCAAGAGAGGAAATGCCAAAACCCCAAAGCGGGGACCCAGTGATGGGGGGACCCTTGGGATTCCCTGTACCCTTGTGGGGGCGGCTGGGGCTGGAGGGGTGGGATGGCCACGAAAGGGGTTCAGGGGTCCCGGTGCCAGAAGTGGCTGCTCCCAGAGTGAGCCCAGTTGCTCCCCCCCAGTGGTTCCAGTTTCCTCAGCACTTCCAGTATGAGCCAGTCACTGCCAGTCATTCCCCATTATGATGCCATTTGGCCTTAGCTCAGTACTAGTTGCTCCCAGTTGCCCCCACTTTCATACCGTTCTCCCAGCTGCCCCTAGCATAGTCCCAGTCACTCCCAGTATGATACCAGTCACTCCCAGAAGGGCCCCAGTCACTCACACTTGTGCCCAGTTGCCCCCAGCATGGTCCCAGTTCCTCCCAGATCATGTCAGGTGGCTCCCAGTATGTCCCGGTCACCACCTGCATGGTCTCAGGCACTCCCAGTATATCCCAGTTGCCCTGAACACTCTCGTAGTCATTGCCAGGCACTCCTAATAACCTCAGCATGATTCACTTGCCCCCAGTTTTATCCCAGTCACTGCCAGTACATCCCAGTTCTCACCAGCATGCATCCTGTCATTCCCAGTTCCTCCCAGGGCATCCCCAGTAGGCTCTCAGCATGGGTTTGGTAGTTCCCAGGAACCCCCAGTCAGGGTGCATTGAAACCCACTATAATCCCAGAATGATTCCAGTCACTCCCAGTATGACCTCAGTCACTTACAGTCTAATCCCAGTAACTCCCAGTATGATTAAGTGGCCCCCAGTGTAACCCCTGTTGCTCTCTGTCAATTCCAGCATGACCCCAGTAGACTCCAGGATGATCTGTGTGACTCCAGTCTCTCCCACTATATCCCAGTCACTCCCAGCATGCTCCCAGTCATTCCCAGTTCCTCCCAGTTGCTTTCAGTGTGATTCCAGTTGCTCACAGCCACTCCCAGTCAATCCCAGTAGGAGTCAAGTCACCCTCGGTTTGACCCCAGCTGCTGCCAGAATAGTTCCAGTTGTTCCCAGCTCCTCCCAGTGTGGTTCCATTGTCCCCAGGATAGTTACAGGCACTTCCAGTGTATCCCAGTTGCCCCAGTAAGATTGTAGTAACCTCAGAATGATCCCAGTCTTTCCCACTTACTCTCAGTTGCCTCCAGAATGATCCCAGTTTCTGGCAGTTGCCCAAAGTGTGGTCACAGTTGATCCCAGTATGATCCCAGTTTCCCCACATGTGGTCTCAGTCCCCTCAGCATGGTCCCAGTCCCTTCCAGTTGATCCCAGTAGCTCCCAATGTGTCCACATTTTCCTCCCAACAGTAGCTCCCAGTAACCTCCAGTCAGGATCTGTTCACACCCACTGTAATCCCAGTGGCTCCCAGGATGAACCCAGTAGGACCCAGTCACCCCCAGTTTGGTTCCAGTCACCCCCAGTATGACCTCAGTCACTTCCAGATACTCCCAGTATTATTCCAGTCATGCCCTGAGTGACTGCCTGTCACTTCCAGTTTGAGCCCAGTTGCTCCCAGTCACCTCCAGCATGGTTCCAGTCACAGCCAGTACCTTTCCAGTCATTCCCGGTCTGGTTCCAGTAGGGTCACAGTAGGACCCCAGCACAGGAACAGCTGCTCCCATTTTCCTCCACAGTGGTTTCAGTCTCTCCCAGTGTATCCCAGTTGCTCCCAGCATGTTCCCAGTCACTCCCAGTTGTCCTCAGTTGCTTCCAGCAAGATTCCAGTTGCTCCCAGCCACTCCCAGTCACCCTCAGTGCAGTCCCAGTTACTGCCAGTATGATCCCAGTCTCCCACAGCATAGGCCCAGCCTCTCCCACTGTGATCCCAGAAGGATCCCAGTTGCCCCCGGCACCTTGCAGAGCCCCAGCCATGCTGTTTGCCCCCAGCCTGCCCACGGCCAGCCTGGGGCTGCTCCCAGGGCTTTTCTGTGCTCAGCATTGGCCTGAGCAAAGTGTTCTGGACAGAGCCTGGGCAAGGAGCCTGCAGCCCCCAGGGCCTGGCCTGAGGCGTCAGCGCTGCCCCAGCAGTGCCCATGGCCTGTCCCTGCTGCAGCCCCGGCACTGCCACCCCCAGCACTGTGCCCGGCCCCGAGAGCACTCAGGCCCTACAGCAACACCAGGGCCAGCAGGGCAGCGGGGCAGGGCCACGGCAGCAGCACTGGCAACACCAAGGGCTGCTGCTGCTGCTGCTGCTGGGCACAGCTGCTGTGCCAGCACTGATCTGCCCCCAGCTCTGCACACAGACATTGCTGCTGCAGCTGCAGAGAAGGGAACCAAAGGGGGATCTTTCAGCAGAAAACTTGGCTGGGGGATCCTTAATTTTGATTAAAAGCAGCAAGAGCACAGCCCATCATTGACACAGTCTGTGGGCACAGGGGACGTAAAGTGAACAGAATAAGAAATGGCACAAACAATGACATTTATTTGAAAACAAGATTTTAAAAAATGAAAAAACAAAGAACCTCCAAATTAACGAACATAAAGTATCAAACATGGCTTTTATTATAGGTGATTTGCAGAAATTGGCCAGCAGTTTAATGTTTTTGAAACCATCCAGTCATCAGTCTCCACACTGCAGCCTTGAGCTCCTGGTTCCTCAGGCTGTAGATGAGGGGGTTCAGGGCTGGAGTCACCTCCGAATACAGAACTGACAGGGCCAGATCCAGGGATGGGGAGGAGATGGAGGGGGGCTTCAGGTAGGCAAACATGCCAGTGCTGACAAACAGAGAGACCACAGCCAGGTGAGGGAGGCAGGTGGAAAAGGCTTTGTGCCGTCCCTGCTCAGAGGGGATCCTCAGCACGACCCTGAAGATCTGCACATAGGAGAAAACCATGAACACAAAACAGCCAAATGCTAAACAGACACTAACAGTAAGAAGCCCAGTTTCCCAGAGGGAGTTGGAGTGTGAGCCGGAGAGCTTGAGGATCTGTGGGATTTCACAGAAGAACTGGCCCAGGGCATTGCCATGGCACAGGGGCAGGGAAAATGTATTGGCCGTGTGCATGAGAGCATTGAGAAAGGCAGTGGCCCAGGCAGCTGCTGCCATGTGGGCACAAGCTCTGCTGCCCAGGAGGGTCCCGTAGTGCAGGGGTTTGCAGATGGACACGTAGCGGTCATAGCACATTACGGTCAGGAGGGAAAACTCTGCTCCAATGAAGGAGGAAAAGAAAAAGAGCTGTGCAGCACATCCTGAGTAGGAGATTGTTGTGGTGTCCCAGAGGGAATTGTGCATGGCTTTGGGGACAGTGGTGCAGATGCAGCCCAGGTCGGTGAGGGCCAGGTTGAGCAGGAAGAAGAACATGGGGCTGTGCAGGAGGTGGCCGCAGGCTACGGCGCTGATGATGAGGCCGTTGCCCAGGAGGGCAGCCAGGGAGATGCCCAGGAAGAGGCAGAAGTGCAGGAGCTGCAGCTGCCGCGTGTCTGCCAATGGCAGCAGGAGGAAGTGGCTGATGGAGCTGCTGTTGGGCATTTGCTGTGGCTGGAGTTGCGGACCTGATCATGGATAAAGGACAGTGAAGAGTTAAAGGAGATACCTGTAACCAAAATCAAACCCCTATTGGCTTTGATCCTCTTGACCATCTCCCATTCTTCCCTCCTCTGTAACACACAGGCACGTTGTTGTGTTTAAGTGTTCTGCAGTTTACTTTTTAAGCTTCTCCCTTGTCTCTCCTGCTTGTCTTGGATATCAGTAACCCTCAGCATTTGTGCTGCTTTCTGGTAGACCAGAGTGAAGTCTCTGAGGAAAGATAATGAGTGGAGGCTGAGGAGAGATGATCTGTCACTTCATTCTGTTTAGAGTTTTTCTGGGCTTTCATTTTTCTCAAATGGAGGATGTTCACACTTGCTTGTTTTCTTAAATATCACCTAATATTACTGACAGAAGTGGATCCACCACAGCCCAGCACCAATTTTGAAGCCAAGGACTCATGTTGCTCATTTCACCAACCCAAAAGCATTTTCAGTTTCAGAACATTTCTGCCTTTCCCTTTGGGTCTTTCAGAGAACACAAAGATGCTCCAGGACAGGTTTGCAACCTGCATTAAAGCTCCCAGCTTGCACTCAAATCTCTGGCAAACTCCCAAGTGTCCTTAGGATGGCATTGGACTAAGGGAGATGCAGCTCCTTCCCTGGCTGCACTGACAGCATTGCCCACAGCCGGGCACTGGGGACAGCGTCACCCTGAGCCAGCTGTGCCCCCTGCCAGAGCCCCCCAGTGCCGGGCAGCTGCTCCCAGCCCTGTGCTCTGCAGAGGGAACTGGGCCCGGGGCTGCACTGCTGCCCCACGGCTCTGCTGCAGCTCTGCCTGCACAGGAGGGGCTGCACGCCTTGGAGCCCCGGCCCTGAGGGCAGAGGCTTGGCTGGGGGACAGGAGGGAGGGGGCTTGTTCAGAGGGAGGGGCTGCACTGCAGGGGCTCCTATGGAGATCTCTGAACTCTCCCTGCCACAACATTTCTGGCTTTTGTTTTCTCTCATTGCCTCATCTTCTCTCTGCTTCCTGCAGATTTTCCTCCTGCAGTTGTTTCCCTGTGCCTGAGCTCTCCCTGCCAGCACTCCCAGAGCCCAAATCTCTGTGCACTCTCCTTGGCCCTACAGAACCCTGGCTGTTTGCAGGGCACTGGCTGGGGGCAGGTTCTGTTTGCAGCTTAGAGAAAGGACAGCTCAGACTAAGCCTGATCACTAAGAGCTGAGATGTCCCTGGGATTTGTCAAAATTAAAGATGCCTTTATGATTTTTTCTCCCTCTACCCAGGATCTAATATTAAAAAAAATAGATAATATTTAGATAATAGATAATTAGATAATATTAATAGTCTTAAGAAATAGTCCTAAGAATAGTCTTAAGAAATGTCCTCATTTTAAACTAAATCCTATTCTAGGAAATATTTTGGGAGTGGGCCGAAGCTCTCACTGTGTCAGAACTTCATGAGCATTTCACCTCCCCTGCACCAGAAATACTCAGAGAGTTGTACTCACAGAGTCTGCAGGCATTGGGATGTTGCAGCTTGAGGAGATCACTGCAGGAGCTGCAGCTGCATTGTCCTGCAGCCAGAGGTTCCTGTGCCAAGGGCTGGCAGTGATTCTCCCCCAGTCCCTTCTCAGCACCTTCCCAGCCCTGAGTGATTGAAGCTCTCTGTGCCTGTGTGCTGTGCCCGGGGTGGCTGCAGGCAGTGCCTCAGCCCTGCTGAGCTTTGCACAGGAGCTGCTCATCAACAGAAATGTGTTTTTAAGCTCTTCTTGGTTGCCAGGATCTCCCTCTGGATGATGAGCTCAGCCCAGCTCATCAGCACAGCCCAGCTCACAGCACAAGGACTTTAATGACCCTCTCAGGGCTTTTGTGCTGTTTGCGTCAGACTCAGTCCCTCAGAGTGTGATCGAAAACTTGTCCACAACTCAAATTTAGATTCAAAGTCCAAAATTTCTGGAAGTTTTAATGGGTCCCACTGAGGGACACGACACAGAAAGTGTCCCCAGGCCCCAGGCAGAGCAGAGAACTGCAGGCAGTGATGACAGGTGGGGACAAAGAGATGCCAAGGCTTGGTGCCCTGGGCCACCAAGGACACTGAGGAGACACCTTGTCCTGAGGCCCTGGGGCCTCCTGGCACAGCCCCAGCAAGGCTGGGCACTGTCAGCCCCTTGTGCTGCCCTCAGCATCCCCCTCCCATGCCAGTGGCCTCCAGGATGTGCTGGAAGGAGTCCCTGGGGAAGGAGCCTTGGTCAGCAATGGCCCTGGGGGGCTCCTTCATGCTGCCAGGGACTGCAGGTTTTTCCAAGGACTTTGGGTTTGGCTTTTGCCTTGGAGTCTCTGAGAGGTTTGTGCAATCCTGGCCTCCAATTCTCTGCCTTAATGAGTCCCTTGAGAGGCTTTGTCAGTAACAACACTCCGTGGGGCTCATTAATGCTTCAAGGTACTTCAGTTATTTTAGGATACTTGGTGTTTCTTTTTCTAACTGACTCTAGGAAAAATTTGAGCAATCATTTCCCCAACTATGTACTTTATCAGGTCCCATGGGATTCTTGGTCAGTAAGAACACTCAGTAGGGATCATTCATACTTCTGAGTACTCAGGGGTAATTTAAGTATTTCTTTTTTGTAACTGAGTCTCGATTAAGGTTTTGTGCAATTTTGGCCTCCAATTCTCTCCTCCAAGGACTCCATGAGGAGCCTGTGTTGGGGATGGACATCAGTGGGACACATTAATGCTTTGAGACACTTTTGGGTTTTCTTCTGACTTTGACTCCTGCAAAGGCTTGTGCAATCTCCTCTCAGGCCCTGATGTTCCAGGGCTCAGCACCAAATGCACCACAGAGCTCATTGGGATAAAGCAAGTGCTGACAAACCATGGCTGTGCCTTGATTTCCCTCTGGAGTGGTGCAGTTCATTAGGAAGTCTTTTTTCCTAGAGTTGTGGAGAAATATTCCTAAAAGCTTTAAATAAATCCACATTGCTTTTTTCAATGGTGTATTTTTCTTCTTAGAGCAGATGTGATTGCAGCATTTTGTGATTTACATTGATCGTGGGTCTCTCCTCAGGAGGTCTGGCCTGCTCAGAGAAGCTGTGCCTTGAGGTCTGACCCAGTGTGGACAACCTTGCTCCACATTACCCAACCCCATCCTGTCTCTCCTCACTCACCTGGGACCTGCTTTGCCTGGAGAACTGGCTGCACTCAGGCAAAGAAGGGTTTTCTTTCTTTTTTAAGCAATCTAAAACTCCTGAGTTTCAGACAATCTCAAATGTTTTCCAAGCCCAAGGTGCCACCAAGGAGGTTCCCCTTCCCCAAGGCAGAACCATGCAAGGAATGTTTGAGACACACAGGAAGTTCTGCAATAAACACAAATCCAGAGTTGGCTGAAGGCAGAATTAGACCAACTGCTGCAGGACAGACAAGCTTTGAACTCCTTGCAGCTCAAAGCTCCAGCTGGGTTCTTGGGAGGTGTGTGAGTGAAGCAAGAGTGAGGGCAAGGGAAATACAGAGAGCCCTGGAAGTGCTTCTGTGCAGCCAGGCTGTGGGGAAGGGCACTGCAGGCCTGGCCTGGGCCAGGAGTGAGGCTGGATCATCATGCCAAGCTGCCCTGGGCCATTGCAAGGGGCTGTGGCCATGGACACTCAACTGACCCCACTGCTGTCTTTGGGTGTCACCGCAACCCTGATCAGTTCAAGTTTCCTTGGAAAGCAGCCGAAGGAGCCATTTCTGAAGCCAGGTTCCATGGGCACTTGCAGGCAGAGCTGTTGCTGTCCTGGGCTGGTGCCATGGCAGCGGCCAAAGGGACCCGTTCCTTGGTTTGGGGACATGGCAACCAAGGCCTGGATCCACTGTGATGGTTCTTTTCCATTGAAACCTGGCCTGGGCCCCTAGTTCAGGGCTGGTGTCAGAGCCCAGAGCTAGGATTGGACCCAGCCACTCCCAGTCTCCTCTCTTAGATGGAATTTTAGAAGTATAGGTGTCCTGGAGTGGTTTGAGGATCCATGGTGGCTGTTGGGTGTAATTTCTCCACATCATGACTCAGCAGGAGTTTCTCCAATGAAGAAATCAAGCTTTTCCCTGAAGCTCCCACTCTGCCCATGACAGGAACCCCTGGGAGTGTCTGGGACATCCCGGCTCTTTGGCAGCCTGGGGACTCCTGGGATGTCACCGTGGAGCCCGTGAGTGCCTGTGGCAGATGGGTGCCTTTGCAGCCCAAAGTGCCCTGGAATGTCCCCATGGAATGGCTGTGACTGCCTCTGAGCACAGGGCTCTTTAGCATCCCCAGAAAGCCCTGGGAGGTGTCCAGGATCCTCGAGTCCAACTGCTGGCCCTGCACAGGACACCCCAACAATGCCAGCCTGGGCCTGGCAGCGCTGTCCAAACGCTGCTGGAGCTCCCAGAGCCCTGGAGCTGGGACCCTTCCCTGGGAGCCTGTTCAGTGCCCCAGCAGCCTCTGGGGGAAAAACCTTTTCCTCAGATCCAACCCAAACCTGCCCGAACTCAGCTCCAGCCCTTCCCTCCAGTCGTGTCCCTGGGCACCAGAGGGAAGAGGTTCCCACAGCCCCAGCCAGGGACGCGCTCCCAAGGCTGTTCCAGGGCAGCCAGGGCTGGCACCAGCTGGGATGCTCGGTTTCCATGGGCTGGGGTTTGGGAATGGGATTACCCAATTTTTTGCTGCCACTAAAACTGTGACACTGCTCACTGCCCTCCAGCCTCCCATTGAAAGTACAAAAGGCAAAGATCCCAGGCTGGGATAAGAACAATTTATTGGGAACAGCTAGAAGATAAGGTGCAGCCACGCTTCCTCTGGACCGCAGTACCGCGGTTTCCAGCCTTGCCCGGCAGCCCTGGCAGGAAGCGTGCGCAGTTTCGGTAGGGCCCCGCGGAGCGGATCCGCAGGAGCCCACCCGGTGGGTTCTTGGCTCACGAGCAGTCGGTGTTGGTGAGAACGCAGCTTCGGCGAAGGAGGAGAAGGAGACTCTTTCTGGGGTGCAACAGGAACGGGTTTATTCAGGGTAGAACGTGCCCCAGAGAGACGCGCGTTCCCGGTGTGCAGAGGTTCAAAAGTCACAGGGGTTTGGGGGTGTGTCCAACCAACTGGCCAATAGCACAAAACCAGGGGAGGAGTTAGGGGGTGGGGTGATGCACAATGGTCTAATCCCTGGGAAGAGTAGGGGATTTCCAGAACCTGTCCCAATCAGGGGCCAAACCTCTCAGACCTTTCCAGAAGGGGGAGAGGCCTCCTGAAAGACAGACAGGCTCTGGTGGGGAGGGGACAGTTGATAGGCAGGAGGGTTGTCAGGGAAACAGTAGGTTCTGGAAGGGACAGACCAACTGTGATCACAGCAAGGAATGGGGGGAGCTTGGGACAAACCATTACAGAACGTATTAATATTAACAATAAATAAAAAGGTATAAAACGCGCCGCTACAATAAGGAACAAAAAGGAACAGAAACAATATCGATAACAAATGGGATAAAACTTAACAATATAAAGGGAAAACTACAAAAACATCAACTGGCTCGTCCCATCCTTCCTGGAAAGAACACCCTTCACCTTGGGGGAGAGATAGAGTCCCTTTCCTAGCCCTGGCAATGACCTGAGATGGGATCGAATACAATGATGGGGCCATGGCCAGATGCTCACGTTTTTAAATCCCATCTCACATCATTGCCAGGGGCAGGGAAAGGGACAGGTGTCCTCCCACAATGAATCACAGGGAACTGTGGGTCAGTAGGGCTCTTCCCAGTGTGCATCTTCTGATGGGGATGAGGTTGGAGATGCACATGAAGCCCTTCCCAGAGTCGGGGCACTCTCAGGACTTCCCTTACTGGTGACTCCGTTGGTGTTTGGTCAAGGCAGAGCTCTGGGTGAAGCTCTTCCCACACTCGGGACACTCGTAGGGCCTCTCCCCAGTGTGGATGCGCCGGTGGGTGATGAGGTGGAGTTGTGCTTGAAGCCCTTCCCACAGTCAGGGCAACGGAAGGGTCTCTCCTCTGTGTGAGTGCGCTGGTGCTGGAGGAGATCTGAGCTGGTCTGAAACCTCTTCCCACACTGGGGACACTGATAGGGCCTCTCTCCAGTGTGGATCATTTGGTGGATGATCAGTTGGGATCTCCGGTTGAAGCCCTTCCTGCATTCCTCACATTTGTACGGCCTTTCCTCAGCATGGATCCTCTTGTGGCAGATCAGGATGGAGTTCTTGCTAAAGCACTTCCCACACTCCAAGCACTCATAGGACTGCTCCCTGTCATGATGATGCCCATGGGCCACCAGGTCTGAGCTCTGCCTCGATCTCTGGCCACGTTCCTGGCACAGGTTGGGTATTTCCTCCTCTGAGCACCCTGGAATGGATTTGGAGCCCCTCCTCCTGTGGGATGTCTGGGGCTTTTCCTCCCCATTGGATTCCTGTGCCAGGAAGCCACTCAAAACAGCCTCTTCCATGAGGTTATTCCGAGGGGATTTTTCCTTCCTGGTCTCCATCCTCAGCTCCTTGTCTGGAGGAGAAAGAACAAGGAAAGGATGGAATTTCCTCTGTGCAAGAGGGAAGGGGAAGGAGATCTCCCCAGGGAATACCTGGCAGGACGGCGTCAGCAGCAGGGTTGTCCTGCAGCTGAGGGCCATGCTGGGCTGGGAGATGGAGCAGGAGAGAGGGGAAAGGGGCAGTGACTTCCTCCTCACCTGCCTGGCTGTCCCAGGGCATCTTCCTCTTCCTCAGAGCTTCTACCTCCATCTGGCCAAGGTTTGGGAATGGGAAATCCTGGTTTGGGGAAAAACAACAGATGAGCACATTGAGTTTGAAGGTCTGCCTGACCAAGTCCATCTCTAAAAGTCACCTGGAATCTGGGGTCCATAAAAACCTCCCAAACACCAATATTCTGCTCTGAAAATGCCTCCAAGGAATTCCCCATCCGTGGTCTCTCCCTTTGGTTTTCAGGGGTTCCCCCTTTCCCAGCTGCTGGGGGTCACGCTTGCATTTACAGCCACCCATCAACTCAGTCCCTGCCCTCCCCAGGCTGCTGGGAGTCCCAGGAATACAAAAAATTCCCCCCTTTTCATCTCCCCACTTAGGGATGCGGGGGATTTTGGTATCTCTGAGATCCCTTCTCCCCTTTATTCTCTGCTTTGGGGTGCAGGGGGTCCAAGGATTCCCCCCTGTCCATCTCCAGGACTTGGAGGGTCCCACAATCACGGCACTCCCCCTCACTGGCTCCCCACTTTGGGTCCTGGGCACACAGGGCTCTGCTCCTCCAGGCATCCTCTGCAGCAGCTGCCACTGGGACCCCTCAATGTCCTGCCAAGGGGCATTTTCCACTCAACTTTGCAGTTCTTCATTCTCCAAAAATCCCCCCAAGAAAATCCCAACTCAGGGACCTCCCAGAGTATCTGGGTCAAGCTCCTGTCTTGGTTTGGAAAGACAGGTGTCTGCTGAAGAAGGCAGGAGCCTCCCTTGAAATGGAAAACATAAACCCCCTCCTATAATTTTGAAAAACGCGGGCTCTCATTGCAAAGATATGGGAATAACAGTTCTTTAGTAAGAAAATTAAACTAAAAATGCAGTAGTAAAAAAAGGAAACACTCACAGAGTCAGAATACAACCTGACACCCAATTAGGCAGGGTGTTGGTAGCAGTCCAATCAAATCGTGGCTGCAGTCCTCCTGGAGTCACAGATATGGTTTTGTTGAAGCAATGATCCTGTAGAAGGGTGTAGATTCTATAAAGGTCCAGTGGTGGTGTAGATGGGTTTGGTGTTCCTCTGAGAATCCAGTGGAAACAGGCTGCTTCTGGGTGTTCAATCTCAGGTTATATCCAGGCAGGAATGCTTGGCTCCTCCCCCTGGGTGGAGCATCTCACAATGGGATGATGGAATTTGATCAGTGATGCAGTGAGACTCAATGGCCCATTAACAGAAGATATCTCCTGGAGGGAGTGTGGGTGGTGGAAGAGATAAAGAACACTGCCCCACCTGGTTTGAACAGCTGGCCCATTAACAGAAGATATCCCCCCAGAGTTATGAGAAATGGGTCATGGAACAGTTCTTACTTGGGATCTCCTGTTGGTTTTGTTTTCAAACTGGCACACTGGGGAGAAGTGGGACCATGCTGGGAACTGCTGTGAGCAGGTTGGAGTGACTGGTCTGCACTGTGGGCAACTGGGCATGACTGGGACCGTGCTGGGAGAGACTGGCATCATACTGGGGGTGACTGGGACTGGACATGGGGAAACTGGGAGCAAGTGGATGAAAGTGGGAGGAACCTGGACCGTGCTAGGGGCAAACTGCATCATAATGGGGAAGGACTGGCAGTGACTGGGCTCATAATGGGAATGCCGAGGAAACTGGAACCACACCGGGGGGCAACTGGGCTGATACTGGGAGCAGCCACTTCTGTCACTGGGACCCCCAAACCCTTTTCCTGGCCACCCCACCTCACTCAGGTCCACCATTTTCTTTGTCCCTGGGAGCCCTGGACTCCTACTCCTGCCTTTCCCAGCACCCAGCCCCTCCTTCCCATATCACTGAGGACACTTGGGACCCCTATTTCCAGCCATCCTGGGTTTTCCCATCTTTTGATCGGAAAGGGGACACCGGGGAACCTTGGAGCTCCCTTTCCTGACTAAATGGATCCTTTTAACCCCACCTATCCCACATCTACCCACACCTACCATCCCCTTTTCTTAATCCTGGAACCCCCAAACCCCCTTCCCTGCTCTCCCAGCTCTCCCTGTTCCCCCTTTCCTTCACCCGTAACCCTCCAGACCCCAAATCTCCGTGTCCCCCCAGTTCTCCTCTCCCTACGGTCCTTGCCCGTGGCGCTGTCGGAGCCCGGCCCGGGGTTCCCCCAGTTCCTGTCCATGGGGTCCCTGGATGGGATCCCCTTCCAGCGCCGCCACAGCCAGCGGGGCTGGGTGGAGCCGCAGCCGCCGGGGATGGCGGCCGGAGCCGAGCCGGGATATTGGGATGGCCGGAGCCGGCACAAGGAGCGGCACCGGCACAGGGCCAGCAGGGAGCTGCAGATGCTGCAGGAGCGGCACAGCCAGAGCGGGGCTCAGGGCGGGGAGCCGGGGCTGGGGGATCTGTGGGGCTGCCATTGCACCTGTGGGACTGCAGTGGGGATCCGTGGGGCTGGGCCGGGATCTGGGGCGCTGGGATGTGCAGCCATGCGGATCCAAGGGGCTGGGATGAGGCTCTGTGGGTCTCCATCAGACTCTGGGGCTCCGTAGGGCTGGAATGTGGCTCCGTGGGGCTGGAACACAATTCTGTGGGTCTCTGTGGGTCCAATCCCTCCCCAGGTCTCCACACCTGCAGGAGGTTTCCAGCTGTGATCTCCTATCCCACGGGAGTGTCCACAGATCCGATCAGCTCAGCTTATGGGCGGGAATTCCTCTCCTTCCAGCTGGGATCCGGGGGATTCCTGGTGGCCGACGGCGCTGCCCAGGTCACTAAGAGGCGCTGGGAACAGGATGAGATGGAGGCTGAGGAATGAACAAATCTCCTGAGGCACACCTGCCTGGAATGTTTCCAGAAATATGTCAGATATGGGTGGGAAGTGCTGGAGAGTAAAGGTGGGGAGGGTAGAATTCCCATGGGAATGTGGGATTTGGAAATGTGGGATTTGGGAGGAAAAAATTTGGGAACATAGGAATTCCCATGAGGCCTCTATAGATGGATGTCACTGCTGTCCCATTCCCATGGGAATTCTCTAGATGGATTTCACTGCCATGCCATTCCCATGGAATTCACTGGGCAGATCTCATCCCCATCCCACTGCCATGGAAACTCCAATCCTCTTCTCCCCCAAACCCCTCCTGGGGCTTGCCCTGTTCTTTGCTGTCCTCAGCCCCCACAAGACTCCTGAGGGCCCTTCAATGACCCACCCAGTCCCCCCAAATTCCTTTTGGGTCACCCCTCATCCCCCCACAGGGATTGTTGGGAGTCCCCTGTGTCCCTTTCCCATGACTTTGGGGTCCCCCCTGACCTTTCCATCTGCGGCAGGCAGGGGGGGCTCCAGCACTCGGCCCCTCCCCTGTTTCTGTCCCCCTGTGATGGGGGGGTGGGGCCGAGTGCTGGTGCCCCCCTGCCTGCAGCAGATCCAGCAGTGAGGGGAGTTGAGGGGGTCCCTGAGTATTTGGTGTCCCCTGGGATTTGGGGTGACCCCTCAGGCCTCCAGGGTCTTCCTGAACACGCTGATGCTGCCCATGCACAGTGAGAAGGGTCAGACCCGGCATGGGGTCCCCAGCTCTGTCACCAGCATGGCCCACGAATCCCCAAAACCTCCCAGGAATCCTCAGATCTTTCTGGGACACCCCAACCTCCCCAGGATTACAAAAACATCCTGGGTCCGTCAAAAAACTCCCCAAGAATGCAAAAAGCCATACAGACTCCCTCCCCAAACCCTCTCAGGACATCAAAATTCCCACAGGACCTCCCAACACCCCTGTCACACCCCCTTGAGAAGGTTCATACCTGGCACGGGGGCCCCATCTCTGTCACGAGCAGGTACCCAAAAAAAGCCCTGGGATCCCCCTGGGATCACCTATTCCCCACCTTTAGAATCCATGAAAAACCCTTGGGAACCTCCAAAATTGCACCATGACCCCAAAAACCCCCGGGATCTGCAAAACCCTCTCCAGGAACCCCTCATGCATGTTTACACCCAGCACGGGGTCCACATCACCATCATCAGCATCACCAGGTACCCCTGAACGCTTCTGGGACCTACAAACCCCTCTAGGCACCCCTAAACCCTCCCAGGACCCCCAAAACTAACCTTGGACCCCCAAATACCCAAGGGCTCTGTGACAGGGAATAAACGGGAGTGGTGTTGCTCTTTTAAGGGCAGTTATAGCAGGACCCATCAAGAGCGGGGGCTCTTAAAGCAGCTGTCTTGGTTTTGAAAGAAAGTTGTCTGCCAGGGAGAGCTGGAGCTTCCCTTGGAAAGGAGAATGTCACTCCCCTCCCATCCAAATTATTATAATTTTGCAATTAGGGGCTTTCAGGCAAAGATATGGGAATAGAAATAACAGTTCTTAAACAGGAATAAAAAAAAAACAACAACACCACAAAACCAAAAAACCCCACCCAAAATACAAATGCAGTAGTACAAAGACAAGCAAGCAACCAAAACAGAAGTCCTGGAAAAAAAATCCTGACACAGTAAGAGATTTGTATTCAGTTTCATCTGTTGTAAAAGCAGATATTTCTTTATCTCTTATAACTCCAGGGGGACGGGCGCAGCTGCCTTCTGATAATGGCCCAGCTGTTAAAGCCAGGTGTGGCAGTGTTTCTTATCTCCTTCACCACCTGTCCATCCTCCAGGGAGATATCTTCTGCTAATGGGCCATTAAGGCTCATCAAGGACATGACACATTACATCATCCCATTGTGAGATGCTCCACCCAGTGTGTGGGGGGGCAACCATTCCTACCTGGATAAAATCTGAGACTCAGGAACAGCAGGCATCTGTTTTTTTCCACCAGAGGAAGACCAGACCCTTCTCGCTACCACTGGACTTTTCCTACTCCATTATTTGTACCTCACAGAACCTCACCTAGGATTTATTTGGACTGCTTCCAACACCCTGACCAACAGGGTGTCAGGTCATATCCCTGACTCTGTCAGAATTTTTTCCAGGACTTCTGTTTTGCTTACTTGCTTCTCTTTGTACTACTGCATTTGTATTTTGGTGTTGTTGTTGTTGTTTTTTCCTATTAAAGAATTGTTATTCCTATTCCCAAATCTTTGCCTGAAAGCCTTTAATTGCAAAAGTATAATAATTTGGAGGGGAGGTGGGTGACATTCTCCTTTCCAAGGGAAGCTCCAGCTCTCCCTGGCAGAAAACTTTCTTTCAAAACCAAGACAGCTGCTTTAAGAGCCCCCGCTCTTGTTGGGTCCTGCTATAACTGCCCTTAAAATTCCAAAACCACTCCCGTTGATTCCAGTATGGAGCCCTGGGGGTGTTTGGGGGTCCTGGGAGGGTTTGGGGGTCCCAAAAGGGTTTGGGGGTGCCAAGAGAGGTTTGTAGGTCCCAGAAGGGTTCAGGAGTACCTGGTGATGCTGATGATGGTGATGTGAACCCCCTGTTGGGTGTAAACATGCATGAGGGGTTCCTGGAAAGGGTTTTGCAGATCCCGGGGGTTTTTGGGGTTGTGGTGCATTTTTGGAGGTTTCCAAGGGTTTTACAGGTAGGGATTAAGTGATCCCAGGGGGCTCCCAGGGTTGTTTTTGGGTACCTGCTGGTGACAGATATGAGGACCCCATGCCAGGTATGAACCTTCTCAAGGGGTCTGACAGGAGTGTTGGGAGGTCCTGTGGGAATTTTGATGTCCTGAGAGGTTTGGGGGGGGGGGGGGGGGGGCGGGGGAGTCTGTATGGCTTTTTGCATTCTTGAGGAGTTTTTTGAGGGTCCCAGGATGTTTTTGGGATCCTGGGGAGGTTGGACTGTCCCGGGGGGGTTTGGGGGTTCCCAGGAGGTTTTGGGGGTACCTGGGCCACGCCGGTGACAGAACTGGGGACCCCATTCCAGGTCTGACCCTTCTCACTGTGCACGGGCAGTGTCAGCGAGTTCAGGGAGATCCTGGGGGCCTGAGGGGTCGCCCCAAATCCCAGGGGATCCCAAATGCTCAGGGACCCCCTGAACTCCCCTCACTGCTGCATCTGCTGCAGGCAGGGAGCACCAGCACTCGGCCCCACCCCCACCATCACAGGGGGGCAGAATTGGGGGAGGGGCACGGACAGGTCAGGGGAACCCCCAAAGTCCTGGGGGAGGTGACACGGGGGGACTCCCAACAATCCCTGTGGGTGTGAGGGGGTACCCAGGAGAATTTAGGGGGGCTGGGTGGGTCATGGGAGCCCTCAGGATTCTTGTGGGGGGTGGGGAGGGCAAAGCACAGGGCAACCCCCAGGATGGGTTTGGGGGGGAACTGGATTGGAGCTTCCATTGCAGTGGGATGGGGGTGAGATCTGCCCATGGAATCCCCGGGGAATGGGATGGCAGTGAGATCCAGCTACAGAATTCCCATGGGAATTGGGGATTTGGGAATGTGGTATTTGGGAAGAAAAAATTTGGGAACATGGGAATTCCCATGGGACCTCCATAGATGGACCCTCTTGCTGTCCCATTCCCATGGGAATTCCCATGTTCCCAAATTTTGCCCTTCCAAATCCCACATTTCCAAATCCCACATTCCCATGGGAATTCTACCCTCCCCACCTTTACTCTCCAGTGCCTCCCACCCATATCTGACATATTTCTGGAGACATTCCAGGCAGGTGTGCCCCAGGGGATTTGTTCATTCCTCAGCCTTCATCTCATCCTGTTCCCAGCCCCTCTTGGTGACCTGGGCAGCTCCATTGGCCACCAGGAATGCCCCAGATCCCATCTGGAAGGAGAGGAATTCCCACCCATCAGAGCCGAGCCAATCGGATCCACGGAAGCTCCCATGGTCACAGCCAGAAACCTCCTGCAGGTGTGGAGCCCTGGGGAGGGATTGGATCCACAGAGACCCACGGAATTGTGTCCCAGCCCCACAGAGCCGCATTCCAGCCCCACCAAGCCCCAGAGTCTGATGGAGACCCACAGAGCCTCATCCCAGCCCCTTGGATCCACATGGATGCACATCCCAGCGCCCCAGATCCCGGCCCAGCCCCACGGATCCCCACTGCAGTCCCACAGGTGCCATGGCAGCCCCACAGATCCCCCAGCCCCGGCTCCCTGCCCTGAGCCCCGCTCTGGCTGTGCCGCTCCTGCAGCATCTGCAGCTCCCTGCTGGCCCGTGCCGGTGCCGCTCCTTGTGCCGGCTCCGGCCATCCCAATATCCCGGCTCGGCTCCGGCCGCCATCCCCGGCGGCTGCGGCTCCGCCCGGCCCCGCTGGCTGTGGCGGCGCTGGAAGGGGATCCCATCCAGGGACCCCATGGACAGGAACTGGGGGAACCCCGGGCCAGGCTCCGACAGCGCCACGGGCAGGGACCGCAGGGAGAGGAGAACTGGGGGGACACGGAGATTTGGGGTCTGGGGGGTCATGGGTGAAGGAAAGGGGGAGCAGGGAGAGCTGGGAGAGCAGGGAAGGGGGTTTGGGGGTTCCAGGATTAAGAAAAGGGGATGGTAGGTGTGGGTAGATGTGGGATAGGTGGGGTTAAAAGGCTCCATTGAGTCAGGAAAGGGAGCTCCAAGGTTCCCTGGTGTCCCCATTCCCATCAAAAGGTGTGAAAACCCAGGATGGCTGGGAATAAGGAGTCCCGAGTGTCCTCAGTGATATGGGAAGGAGGGGCTGGGTGCTGGGAAGGGCAGGAATAGGAGTCCAGGGCTCCCAGGGCCAAAGAAAATGGTGGGCCTGGGAGAGGTGGGGTCGCCAGGAAAAGGGTTTGGGGGTCCCTGTGCCAGCAGTGGCTGCTCCCAGTATCAATCCAGTTGCCCCCCGGTGTGGTTCCAGTTTCCTCGGTACTCCCATTATGAGCCCAATAACAGCCAGTCCTTCCCCATTATGATGCAGTTTGCCCCCAGCATGGTCAAGGTTCCTCCCACTTTCATCCACTTGCTCCCTGTTTCCCCATGTCTAGTCCCAGTCACTCCCAGTATGATGCCAGTCTCTCCCAGCACAGTCCCAGTCATGCCCAGTTGCCCACAGTGTAGACCAGTCACTCCAACCTGCTCACAGCAGTTCCCAGCATGGTCCCACTTCTCCCCAGTGTGCCAGTTTGAACACAAAACCAACAGGAGATCCCAAGTAAGAACTGTTCCATGACCCATTTCTCATAACTCTGGGGGATATCTTCTGTTAATGGGCCAGCTGTTCAAACCAGGTGGGGCAGTGTTCTTTATCTCTTCCACCACCCACACTCCCTCCAGGGAGATATCTTCTCTTAATGGGCCATTGAGTCTCACTGCATCACTGATCAAATTCCATCATCCCATTGTGAGATGCTCCACCCAGGGGGAGGAGCCAAGCATTCCTACCTGGATATAACCTGAGATTTAACACACCAGAAGCAGCCTGTTTCCACTGGATTCCCAGAGGAACACCAGACCCATCTACACCACCACTGGACTTTCAGGAGAATCTACACCCTTCTACAGGATCATTGCTTCAACAAAACCACATCTGTGACTCCAGGAGGACTGCAGCCACGATTTGATTGCACTGCTACCAACACCCTGCCTAACTGGGTATCAGGTATTCTGACTCTGTCAGTGTTTTTTACTACTGAATTTTTAGTTTTATTTACTTACTAAAGAACTGGTTTTCCCATATCTTTGGAATGAGAGCCTGCTTATTTCAAAATTAAAGGAGGGGGTTTATATTTTCTATTTCAAGGGAGGCTCCTGCCTTCCTTAGCAGACACCTGTCTTTCCAAACCAAGACAGGGTGCTTGACCCAGATGTTCCGGGAGGTCCCTGAGTTGGGGTTTTCTTTGGGGGGGATATTTGAAGAATGAAGAACTGCAAAGTTGAGTGGAAAATACCCCCTTGGGGGACACTGGGGGTCCCTGTGGCAGCTGTCAGACGAGGCAACCTGGAGGAGCAGAGCCCTGTGTTCCCCAGGACCCCAAAGTGGGGAGCCCAGAGAGGGGGGAGTGCCGTGATTTGTGGGGGCCTCAATGTCCTGGAGATGGACAGGGGGGAATCCTTGGACCCCTTGCACCCCAAAACAGAGAAAAACGGGAGAAGGTACCTCAGGGACACCAAAATCCCCCAGCATCGCTAAGTTGGGAGGTGGAAAACGGGGGAATTTTTTGTATTCCTGGGACTCCCAGCAGCCTGGGGAGGGCAGGGACTGAGTTGATGGGTGGCTCTCAATGCAAGGTGACCCCCAGCAGCTGGGACAGAGGGGACCCCTGAACACCAAAGGGGAGAGACCAGGGATGGGGAACTCCTTGGAGGCATATTCAGGGCTGAATCTTGGTGTTTGGGAGGTTTATATGGGCACCAGATGTCTGGTGGCTTTTAGAGATGGACTTGGGCAGAGCAACATTTACACTCAATGTGCTTATCCTTGTTTTTCCCCAAACCAGGATTTCCCATTCCCAAACCTTGGCCAGATGGAGGTGGAAGCTGTGAGGAAGAGGAAGATGCCCTGGGACAGCCAGGCAGGTGAGGAGGAAGTCACTGCCCCTTTCCCCCTCTCTCCTGCCCCATCTCCCAGCCCAGCATGGCCCCTGGCTGCAAGAGTAACCCGCTGCCAGTACGGTTCCTACAGGGATTCACTGGGGGGATCTCCTTCCCCTTCCCTCTGGCATGGAGGAAATTCCATCTCCTCTTTGTTTTTTCTCCCCCAGACAAGGAGCTGAGCATGGAGATCAAGGAGGGCAAATCCCCACAGAAGAACTTCATGGAAGAGGCCGTTTTGAGTGGCTCCCTGGAACAGGACTCCAACAGGGAGGAAAAGCCCCAGACATCTCACAGGAGAAGGGGCTCCAAACCCATCCCAGGCTTCTCTGAGGAGGTAGGACCCACCCTGTGCCAGGAACGTGGCCAGAGATCGAGCCAGAGCTCAGACCTGGTCGTTCATGAACAGCTTCATGACAGGGAGCAGCCCTGTGAGTGCTTGGAGTGTGGGAAGAGCTTCAGCAGCAACTCCCACCTGATCCGCCACAAGAGGATCCACACTGGGGAACGGCCCTACGTGTGTGGGGAATGTGGGCAGGGCTGCAGAGACAGCTCCAACCTGATTGTCCACCTCAGGACCCACACTGGGGAGAGGCCCTATGAGTGTGGGGAATGTGGGAAAGGCTTCAGCAATAGATCCACCTTGATCCACCACCAGAACATCCACGCTGAGGAAAGGCCGTACAAATGTGGGGAATGCGGGAAGGGCTTCAACAGGAGGTCCAAAATGATTATCCACCAAATGATCCACACTGGAGAGAGGCCCTATGGATGTCCCCAGTGTGGGAAGGGGTTTCAGACCAGCTCACATCTCCCCGTTCACCAGCGCATTCACACAGAGGAGAGGCCCTTCCGCTGCCCTGACTGTGGGAAGGGCTTCAGGCTCAACTCCCACCTCATCAGGCACCAGCGCATCCACACTGGGGAGAGGCCCTACGAGTGTCCCCAGTGTGGGAAGAGCTTCACCCACAGCTCTGCCTTGACCAGACACCAACGGAGTCACCAGTAAGGGAAGCCCTGCGAGTTCCCCAACTCTGGAAAGGGCTTCATGTGCATCTCCAACCTCATCCCCCATCAGAAGATGCGCACTGAGAAGAGCCCTAGTGACCCACAGTTCCCTGTCATTCATTCTGGGAGGACACCTGTCCCTTTCCCTGCCCCTGCAAATGACGTGAGATGGGATTTAAAAACGTGAGCGTCTGGCCATGGCCCCATCATTGTATTGATCCCATCTCAGGTCATTACCAGGGCTAGGAAAGGGACTCTATCTCTCCCGCAAGGTGAAGGGTGTCCTTTCCAGGCAGGATGGGACGAGCCAGTTGATGTTTTTGTAGTTTTCCCTTTATATTGTTAGTTTTATCCAGTTTGTTATCAATATTGTTTCTGTTCCTATTTCTTGCTTATCTTGTTGCTGTTGCCAAAAAATTGTTCTTATCCCAGCCTGGGATCTTTGCCTTTTGTACTTTCAGTTGGAGGCTTGAGGGCAGCGAGCAGTGGCACGGTTTTAGTGGGAGCACGAAATTGGGGAATCCTATTCCTAAAGTCCAGCCCTTGGTGCCAGCCCTGGCTGCCCTGGAACAGCCTTGGGAGCGGGTCCCTGGCTGGGGCTGTGGGAACCTCTTCCCTCTGGTGCCCAGGGACAGGATTGGAGGGAAGGGCTGGAGCTGAGTTGGGGCAGGTTTGGGTTGGATCTGAGGAAAATGTTTTTCTCCCAGAGGCTGCTGGGGCACTGACCAGGCTCCCAGGGAAGGGTCCCAGCTCCAGGGCTCTGGGAGCTCCAGCAGCGTTTGGACAGCGCTGCCAGGCCCAGGCTGGCATTGTTGGGGTGTCCTGTGCAGGTCCAGGAGTTGGACTTGAGGATCCTGGAGACCTCCCAGGGCTTTCTGGGGATGCTAAAGAGCCCTGTGCTCAGAGGCAGTCACAGCCATTCCATGGGGACATCCCAGGGCACCTTGGGCTGCAAAGGCACCCATCTGTCACAGGCACTCACAGGGGCTCCACGGTGACATCCCAGGAGTCCCCAGGCTGCCCAAGAGCCAGGATGTCCCAGACACTCCCAGGGGTTCCTGTCATGGGCAGAGTGGGAGCTTCAGGCAAAAGCTTGATTTCTTCATTGGAGAAACTCCTGCTGAGTCATGAGGTGGAGAAATGACACCAAGCAGCAACCATGGATCCTCAAACCCCTCCAGAATTCCTAGACTTTTAAAATTCCATCTAAGAGAGGAGACTGGGAGCAGCTGGATCCAATCCTAGCCCCAGACTTTGTCAAAAGTTTATGTATAAAAGATTGGAAAGGTAGAATTTAACTGAAATGAAACTTGTCTCCCCGTATTAATGGTTGAATGCCAGATATATTTATATAAATACAGCTATGATTGATTCTGATCAGGATTAGACAGAATGATTTATTTTCACAATAGAGTAAATTTAAAAAAAAATAATTTTTTCACAGTATAGAAGCTATAAAAATTATTAGAATATAGTGTTGTAGGAAGCAATTTTGAAGTAAACATGGCCTTGTTGGAGTTTTTTGAGCCAATTCCAGGCAGAGCCTCCTGCTCCAGCAGGAACTGCCTTTCTTGTGCCAGGACCAGGGCAGATCCCACTGCAGGAAAAGCCCCAGGCCAGCCCCAAGACAGTGAAGGCCTCGGGCACAAGTGCAGAGTGCCATGCTGGGAGCTGTGCCAGGGAGAGCCTGAGGCACCAAAGGCACCTTGGCGGCAGCAGCTGCTCCCAGGCCATGGCCACAAGCCTCCCTTGGCAGCCCGGCCTGGTGGCCAGCACTGCAGAGCTGCTGCTGCTGCTTCAGGGCTCCTTTCTGCCTGGGCTCTGCCCCAGCCCCCAGAGTGTGACCTCAGCCCTGAGCCTGGCACAGCCGCTGCGCCTGAGCCCTGCAAAGCCTCAAGGTCACCTGGGCCAGCCGGGCTCTGTCAGCCCCTGGGGAAGGCAGGGCCAGCAAAGGCCAGAGAAGGGGCTGCCTTTGCCTGCTGCATGTGGGCTCCAGCAGAGACAAGGAGGAGTCAAGGCAGTGCATGGAGTCCAGGGAGCAGCCCCTTCTCCCCATGCAATCCTGGAATGGTTTGCATGGGAAGACCTCTGCAGTGCTCATCTCCTCCAAAGCCCTGCCATGAGCAGGGACATCTTTGAGCAGCTCAGGCTGTTCAGAGCCCTGTCCCAGCTGGACTGGAATGTTTCCAGGGATGAGGCATTGATCACCTCCCTGAGAACCTGTCCTGCTGGATCACCCACCTCACCATCAAAAATTTCCTCCTGATCTCTCCTTATCTGAACCTCCCTTCCTTTAGTTCCAAACCACCACCCTCTGTCCTTTTGGGACAGGCCCCACTAAAACCTTTGTGCACCCTTGCATTTCCCATGAGCCGGGTTTCCATGGCAATTGCCATGCCAGGTGACCCAGGGGTGGTGTCCCAGTGAGGGCTGCCATGGAAACAGTGCCCAGCTCTGCCCCTTTCTGTCTGCCTGAGCTGGCCTTTGGCCCTGGCAGTGGCGTTTGCTGCTGGTTCCGCGGGGCCTGAGCAGCCAGCGCGGCACAGGGCAGGTGGCCATGGCACAAGCCCCCAGCAAGGGATCCCCTCTGCCTCTGGGCACTGACACCAGCCCTGAGCAAGGCACTGCCACAGTGGGCTCAGTGCAGTGTCCATGGCCACAGCCCCTTGCAATGGCCCAGGGCAGCTTGGCATGATGATCCAGCCTCACTCCTGGCTCAGGCCAGGCCTGCAGTGCCCTTCCCCACAGCCTGGCTGCACACAAGCACTTCCAGGGCTCTCTGCATTTCCCTTGCCCTCACTCTTGCCTCACTCACACACCTCCCAACAACCCAGCTGGAGCTTTGAGCTGCAAGGAGATCAAAGCTTGTCTGTCCTTCAGCAGTTGGTCTAATTCTGCCTTCAGCCAATTCTGGATTTGTGTTTATGGTAGAACTTCCTGTGTGTCTCAAACATTCCTTGCATGGTTCTGCCTTGGGGAAGGGGAACCTCCTTGGTGGCACCTTGGGCTTGACACAATCGTTAGTAGATTGTCTGAAACTCAGGAGTTTTAGATTGCTAAAAAAAGGAAGAAAGCTCCTGTTTTGTCTGAGTGCAGCCAGTTCTCCAAGCAAAGCAGGTCCCAGGTGAGTGAGGGGAGACAGGATGGGATTGGGGAATGTGGAGCAAGGTTGTCCACACTGGGTCAGACCTCAAGGCACAGCTTCTCTTAGCAGGCCAGACCTCCTGAGCAGAGACTCTGGATCAATATCAATCACTGAATGCTGCAATCACCTCTGCTCTAAAAAGAAAAATACACCTTGGAAATAGGAATACGGATTTCTTAGAAGTTCTTTGAAATACTTCTCCACAACCTTAGAAGAAACGGCTTCTTTATGAACTGCACCACACCAGAGGGACATCAAGGCACAGCCATGGTTTGTCAGGACTTGCTTGATCCCAATGAGCCCCGTGGTGCATTTGGTGCTGAGCCCTGGAACCTCAGGACCTGAGAGGAGATTGCACAAACCTTTCCAGGAGTCAAAGTAAGAGAAAAAACCAAAGTGTCTTAAGGCATTAATGGGTCCCACTATGGTCAATCCCCAACACAGGCTCCTCATGAGGTCTGTAGAGGAGAGAACTGGAGGCCAGGATTGCACAAAATCCTCTCAGAGACTTAGTGTGGGATGGAAAATCCAAAGGAAAATCCAAAGTATCTTAAAAATCTTGAGTATCTCAAAGCATTACTGAGACCCACTGTGTGTCAGTGCAAAGCTCTCAAGGGACTCATTAAAGCAGAGAATTGGAGGCCAGGATTGCACAAAAACTTTTCAGAGACTCAGTGGCAAAAAGAAGTATTTAAACTTACCCTGAGTACCTTGAAGTATTAATAAACCCCAATGAGTATTTTTACTAGTTAAGAATCCCAAGGGACTCGTTAAAGCAGATAATTGGGGCCATGATTGCACAAACTCTAAGGATCAGTGTCAAAAAAAATTCTGTAATAAACTTTGAGTACTCTAAAGCATTAATGAGCCCCACTGAGTGTTTTTACAGACAAAGCCTCTCAAGGGACTCATTAAAGCAGAGAATTGGAGGCCAGGATTGCACAAACCTCTCAGAGACTCCAAGGCAAAAGCCAAACCCAAAGTCCTTGGAAAAACCTGCAGTCCCTGGCAGCATGAAGGAGCCCCCCAGGGCCATTGCTGACCAAGGCTCCTTCCCCAGGGACTCCTTCCAGCACATCCTGGAGGCCACTGGCATGGGAGGGGGATGCTGAGGGCAGGACAAGGGGCTGACAGTGCCCAGCCTTGCTGGGGCTGTGCCAGGAGGCCCCAGGGCCTCAGGACAAGGGGTCTCCTCAGTGTCCTTGCTGGCACAGAGGCTGCTGTGGCCCAGGGCACCAAGACTTGGCTTCTCTTTGTCCCCACCTGTCATCACTGCCTGCAGTTCTCTGCTCTGCCTGGGGCCTGGAGACACTTTCTGTGTCATGTCCCTCAGTGGGACCCATTAAAACTTGCAGAAACTTTGGAGTTGGCTTCTGCCTTGGAGTTCTGGAGAGGTTTCTTCAGCTCCCTCTCAGGGACTGATGTTCAGGGCCTCAGCACAAAGCCCTGAGAGGGTCATTAAAGTCCTTGTGCTGTGTCTGTGCTGATGAGCTGGGCTGAGCTCATCATCCAGAGGGAGATCCTGGTAACCAAGAAGAGCTTAAAAACACATTTCTCTGGATGAGCAGCTTTTCTGCCAGCCCAGCAGGGCTGGGGCACTGCCTGCAGCCACCCCGGGCACAGCACACAGGCACAGAGAGCTTCAATCACTCAGGACGGGGAAGGTGCTGAGAAGGGTCTGGGGGAGAATCACTGCCAGCCCTTGGCACAGGAACCTCTGGCTGCAGGACAATGCAGCTGCAGCTCCTGCAGGGATCTCCTCAAGCTGCAACATCCCAATGCCTCCAGACACTGTGAGTACATTCTCTGATGATCTCTTGTGTAGAGCAGCCAGGGGTGCCCAGGGCTGTGGTGCAGAGCAGGGTCCTGCAGCCCAGGGCGCTGTGCTGGCCCAGGGACTCTGCTGCCTGCCAGGGACAGCTCTCAGCCGGCCCGGGGAGCTGCTGCCAGCGCTGGAGAGAAGCTGTGGGGGGAAGGAGCACCCTGAGCAGGGCAGCAGCTGCTGCTGCTGCTGCTGCTGCTGCTGAGAAGGGCTGTGTGGGGCAGGGCTGCTCCCAGCTGCACACCAGCCTGGGCACAGCTGCGGAGGACACTTGCCAAAAGAAGGTAAGCCTGGCATTGCTGTAAGGATCAGGAGCTTTCCTCAGAGTGTTTTCAATTTTCTGTTTGGAGAAGGACAGGAAAGTTTGGGTGATGACAAAATAATTTTTATTTTAATACATTTTTCATATTTTTAGCTTTCTTTTATACTATTATATAGTTATAAACTACAGTTCTTTATTAATTCTTTTCAACTACTATTACATTCTTTATAATTATACTCATTAATTAACTCTGATATGTTTCTCACCCTTTCTCACAGATTTTAGAACAATTGGCAGACCTGCTAAATACATTCCTGAAATACTGTATAGTTTTATTATCAGGAAGAGGACCTACAAGACGAACATTTTGCTTTTTAATCAGAGTGTGAGCAGTCATTAAAAAAAGTGGGGCAAAGAAGCCCTTGGACCTGCTGCAATGGGTTGACCCAGGTATGTATAACAGGGGCAACTGAATCTCCTATTGCATATTCCTATTAAATAGCTTAATTAATAAACCTTAAAAAATTGTTTAAATCAGGGGCTGGCTAAGCCCCATCCCCTCTTGGACACCTGGAAGCTTCCAATAAAGGTCTGGTTGTTACTTTACTCTTATAACACTTTTAAAGGGTTTTTTTTTCTATTTTAGTTACAGGGAACAGAAGGATGAGAGAAGCAGAAGAGGAATTTAATCACAGAATCACAGAACATTCTGACTTGAAAGGGACACCCAGGATCACCAAAGTAACATTTCAACATTTACAGAGACTCCAGAACTGTAACTTTGGGTGGTCACTGTCTCTGCTTGAAAGCTCCTAAAGGGCCTTCAGCCACTGCTCAGCCCTGCACAGCCCCAGCATCACCTTGGCAGGGCCTAGCAGGGCTCTCCTGAGCTGCCCTTGCCCACCTGCAGACAGAGCCTGCCCCAGCCAGGACCCTGCAGACAGGCAGGTTTCTGTAGGGCCGGGCCCAGGGCACAGAGGGTGGTATGGGCTCTGTGAGCGCTGGCAGGGACAAGGCTCCTGTCAGGAGGGAAATGTGCACGCCCAGGGAGATGCTGAGGGAAGGAGAGGGGACTGGAGAGAGCAGTGCTGGGGGCAGGAGGGCACTGTGGGTGTGTGGGAGGTGCCAGGCCCAGCTGGCTACGGGAACACTGTCCTGAGTGCCCGGATGTCTGGGCCCTGCCCTCCCAGGCACAGCACCACCACATCTGCTCTTGTTTCTGCACTGCCCTGATCCTGTCCCTGTCATCTAGTGCTCTCAGGGAGGCTCTGGCCTTTGCAGCAGCTGAGTCAGGCACTGCCCTTGGCATTCCTGCCAGGCAGCTGTGGCCATGGCAATGGGGTGTCCAAGCTTCCCTGGGCCCTGTGGCGCTGTGGGCAAAGCAGTCCATGGGAAAGGGGAATGAGCTGAGCCCCCTCCCTGAGATCCCATCATGGGCACACCCAGGGATCTCCTTGCTGTGTCCTTCCCAGCTCTGAGCTGCTCTCCTGGCTGCAAATCTGTGCCAGAGCCCCTGGGAGTTCCCTGAATGTGCCACGGGGAAGTGCAGAGATGGCAGAGCTGAGGAAATGCTGCTGGGTTTGCCAAGGGAGCCGGGAGTGTCCTTGGCAGAAGGGGGTGCTGAGACCTTGCCCAGAGCCCTTTGGAGAGGGTGAGACATTGAGGGATCCCTGTGCTCTGGGCAGGGTCTGGTTTATCCCAGGGTGACAGGGGAGTGTGATTGTGCTCTGATTGGAGCCAAAGCTGCAAACCCAGGGCAGTTGGGAACAAACACATCCAGCCCCTCACCTTCCCTGAGACACAGGGAATCCTTTGTCTCTCAGATCTCTGAGTGGCAAACTGTGAGTGCAGCAGAAATGCTGGGGATTCCTGACCTCTGAGAGAAAGGAATGATGTGTGGGCAGCAAAATAATGGCTAAAATTCCTTCCTGCTCTCCATGTCCTTTAGAAGTGGGAATGCAGATGGCAACAAGCCTGTCTGCATTTGCAGTGATTCCAGTGACAAATCCTGAATATCCAGCCTTGTCCATCTGCCACATGGCCACAAACCCAGGGCAGCAGGGAAGGGATGGCTCCTGGAGAGCCCCCACACACAGGCCTGGCTGCTTCTGGCACACTCAGACAGCACAACTGGAACTCAGGCAGGGACCTGGGGGAAAGGGTTTCCCCGAGCAGGAACAAGGGTGGGTGAGTCACAGCGGGACAGTCTGCAGGGAATGGCCCAGGTTTGGCTCAGAGCAGCCTCTGCTGACTTGTCCCTGTCCTTCATCCATGAACAGGTGCCCATGGCCAGGCACAGCAAATGTCCAACAGCAGCTCCATCAGCCACTTCCTCCTGCTGCCATTGGCAGACACGCGGCAGCTGCAGCTCCTGCACTTCTGCCTCTTCCTGGGCATCTCCCTGGCTGCCCTCCTGGGCAACGGCCTCATCATCAGCGCCGTAGCCTGCGGCCACCTCCTGCACAGCCCCATGTTCTTCTTCCTGCTCAACCTGGCCCTCACCGACCTGGGCTCCATCTGCACCACTGTCCCCAAAGCTATGCACAATTCCCTCTGGGACACCAGGACCATCTCCTATGCAGGATGTGCTGCCCAGGTATTTCATTTTGCCTTTTTCTTTGCAGCAGAGTTTTCCCTGCTGACCGTGATGTGCTACGACCGCTACGTGTCCATCTGCAAACCCCTACAATATGAGACCCTCCTGGGCAGCAGAGCTTGTGCCCACATGGCAGCAGCTGCCTGGGCCAGTGGCTTTCTCAATGCTCTCATGCACACGGCCAATACATTTTCCCTGCCCCTGTGCCATGGAAATGCCCTGAGCCAGTTCTTCTGTGAAATCCCACACATCCTCAAGCTCTCCTGCTCTGAATCAAACGTGAGGGAACTTGGGCTCATTGCTGTTAGTTCTTGTTTGGTATTAGGTTGTTTTGTGTTCATAGTTTTCTCCTATGTGCAGATCTTCAGGGCCGTGATGAGGGTCCCCTCTGAGCAGGGACGGCACAAAGCCTTTTCCACCTGCCTCCCTCACCTGGCTGTGGTCTCTCTGTTCATCACCACTGCATTGTTTACCTACCTGAAGCCCCCCTCCATTTCCTCCCCATCCCTGGATCTGGCCCTGTCAGTTCTGTACTCGGTGGTGCCTCCAGCCCTGAACCCCCTCATCTACAGCCTGAGGAACCAGGAGCTCAAGGCTGCAGTGTGGAGACTGATGACTGGATGTTTTCAGGAACATTAAACTGCTGGCCAATTTCTGCAAATCACTTGAAATAAAAGTCATCTTTGATACTTTTTGTTGTATTTTTTGGAGGTCTTTTTTTTGTTTAGCTTTCTAATCCTCTTCACAAAGAAATCTTATTGTTTTTCCATTTTTCATTTTGTTTCTCTCCACCTTCCCTGTGGCCACAGACTGTGTCAATGAGGGGCTGCACTCTTGGTGGTTTTAAAGAAATCAAGGATCTCCCAGCCAAGTTTTCTGCAGAGATGCTCTTTTGGTTCCCTTCTCTGCAGCTGCAGCAGCAATGTCTGTGTGCAGAGCTGGGGGCAGATCAGTGCTGGCACAGCAGCTGTGCCCAGCAGCAGCAGCAGCAGCCCTTGGTGTTGCCAGTGCTGCTGCCGTGGCCCTGCCCCGCTGCCCTGCTGGCCCTGGTGTTGCTGTAGGGCCTGAGTGCTCTCGGTCCTGGGCACAGTGCTGGGGGTGGCAGTGCCGGGGCTGCAGCAGGGACAGGCCATGGGCACTGCTGGGGCAGCGCTGACGCCTCAGGCCAGGCCCTGGGGGCTGCAGGCTCCTTGCCCAGGTTCTCTCCAGAACACTTTGCCCAGGCCAATGCTGAGCACAGAAAAGCCCCGGGAGCAGCCCCAGGCTGGCCGTGGGCAGGCTGGGGGCAAACAGCATGGCTGGGGCTCTGCAAGGTGCCTGGGGGAAACTGGGATCCTACTGGGATCACAGTGGGAGTGGCTGCACTCATGCTGTGGGAGACGGGGATCATACTGGATCATACTGGCAGAAACTGGGACTGCAGTTGTGGTGACTGGGAGTGGCTGTGAGCAACTGGAATCAGGCTGGAAGCAGCTGACAAGAACTGGGAGTGACTGGGAACATGCTGGGAACAACTCGATACACTGGGAGAGACTGAAACCACTGTGGGGGTAAATGGGAGCCGCTGTGCCCATGCTGGGGTCATACTGGGATCCTACTGGAACCAGACCGGGAGTGACTGGAAAGGTGCTGGCTGTGACTGGAACCATGCTGGAGGTGACTGGGAGCAAATGGGCCCAAACTGGGAGTGACAGGCAGTCACTCAGGGCATGACTGGAATAATACTGGGAGTATCTGGGAGTGACTGGGGTCATACTGGGCATGATGGGAACCAAACTGGAGTGACTGGGTCCTACTGGGTTCATCCTGGGAGCCACTGGGATTACAATGGGTGTGAACAGATCCTGACTGGGGGTTACTGGGAGCTGCTGTTGGGAGGAAAATGTGGACACATTGGGAGCAACCAGGATCAACTGGAAGGGACTGGGACCATGCTGAGGGGAATGCGAGCACAACTGGGGAAACTGGAGTCATTCTGGGATCAACTGGGACCACACTTTGGGCAACTGCCAGAAACTTGGATCATGCTGGAGGCAACTGGGAGGAACTGGGAAAGACTGGGATCATTCTGAGGTAACCAGAACCTTACTGAGGAAACTGGGATACACTGGAAGTGCCTGTAACTATACTGGGGACAATGGAACCACACAGGGAGCAACTGGGGACAACTGGAACTATTCTGGCAGCAGCTGGGGTCACACCGAGGGTGACTTGACTCCTACTGGGATTGACTGGAGTGGCTGTGAACAACTGGAATCACACTGAAAGCAATTGGGAGGAACTGGGAATTACTGGGAGCATGCTGGGAGTGACTGGGCTATACTGGGGGAGACTGGGATTCACAGGGATCATACTGGAGGGTACTGGGTTCATGCTGGAATTGACAGAGAGCAACTGGGATCACACTGGGGGCCACTTAATCGTACTGGGAGTTACTGGGATTAGACTGTAAGTGACTGAGATCATACTGGGAGTGACTGAAATTATTCTGGGATTACACTGGGTTTCAATGCACCCTGACTGGGGGTTACTGGGAGCTACCAAACCCATGCTGAGAGCCTACTGGGGATGCCCTGGGAGGAACTGGGAATGACAGGATGCATTCTGGTGACAACTGGGATGTACTGGCAGTGACTGGGATAAAACTGGGGGCAAGTGAATCATGCTGAGGTAATTAGGAGTGCCTGGCAATGACTACGAGAGTGTTCAGGATAACTGGGATATACTGGGAGTGCCTGAGACCATGCAGGTGGTGACTGGGACCACACTGGGAGCCACTGGGAATTTGCTTGGGGGAACTGGGAGCCTTCTGGGGGCAACTGGGCACAAGTGTGAGTGACTGGGGCCGTGCTGGGAGAGACTGGCATCATACTGGACTCATTCTGGGATCGTACTGGGAGTTACTGAGGCTGTGCTAGGGGCAGCTTGGAACACACTGGACAAAAGTGAGAGAAACTGGGAGCAACTGGGATCAACTGGGACCATGCTAGGGGCAAACTGCATCATAATGGGGAATGACTGGCAGTGACTGGGCTCATACCGGGAATGGCAAATAAATAAATAAATCCTGGTTTATGGTTGTTATGCTGTGTGAATGTGTCCTGACTGTGAGACCTGATCCATATAAATTTCTTCTAACGCTCAGCTAAAATCTTAACTCTTTAAAATCATGATTCAGATCCCCCCAAATGTTGGGGTGCCCCCTGAATGTCGGGGTGTCCCCCACAGTCCCGCCCCCGCCAAGGGTCATCTGAATCCACATCAACCGGGAGGATGCAACGGTGGCCGTCATCTTCTCCTGGCCTGTCAGGGTGAGTGGGGACCCCTGAGAAGCCCCAAAATCACCTTAGTACCCCAAAAAAACCACCTGGATACCCCCCAAATCTCCTGGATCCCACCCAAATCACCCTGGTACCCCCAAAAATCTCCTTGATCTCTGCCAAATCACCTGGGAACCCCAAAATCATCTGGGTACCCCCAAAAAATCACCTGGATACACCTGGGTACTTCCCCGATTCACCTAGGTATACCTCAAAAAATCATCTGGAAACCACCCAGAAGTCACCTGGAGAAACCTGGGAATCCCAAAAATCACCTGAGTACCCCATAAATTGCCTGGGTACCCTCAAAAATCACTTGAGAACCCCAAAAATAGTCTGGATACCCCCCAAAATCACCTGGATTGCCCCAAAAAGTGTCTGGGTACCCCTCAGATCATCTGGATCTCCCCCGAAATATGCCTGGGTTTACCATAAACCACTTGGTACCCCCAAGAATCAGCTGGATACTTCCAAAATCACCTGGATATCCCAAAAATCATCTGGGTATCCTCAAAAATCACCTGAGTACTCCTAAAAATCACCTGGATACACCTGGGTACCCAGCAAAATCTCCTGGATCACCCTCCCAGATTACCTGGGTAGCCCCCAAGATCACCTGGATACACCTGGGTACCCCCAAAAATTCTTGGGCCCCTGCCCAAACTGGTGCTCGTGAATCCCCACTGCTTTGGCTGGGTAGACGCCGTGTCCCATTTATCCCATTGACTTGAATGGGTAGACCTGGTGTCCTGTTTACCCCCATTTCCGTACAGTAACCCTTCCCAGTGCTGCCAGTAATGCCATGGAGTTCCCAGTAACCCCAGTGCTCCCCCTTTTGAGGGATTCCCAGGTAATTTTTTGGGGTATTCAGGTGATTTGGGGGAGTATCCAGGTGTATCCAGGTGATTTTGGGAGTACCCAGGTGATTTTTTGGGGTTTCCAGGGTTATCCAGGTGGTTTTGGAGAATACCAGGGTGATTTTGGGGGGGATCCAGGTGATTTTTCTGCCATTCCCAGGGATCCCCACTAACCCTGATGGGCTGGAATGAGATCACGGCCACTGTCACGTCCTCCCAGTCAACGTGGACACAGATGACCCTCAGAGGCAGGGGGACTGTGGGGGACACCCCAAAATTCAGAGGCACCCTAAAACTCCAGGGGAGGGCCCCAGGGATGGGAGGGAGCCCTGAGTTACCTCAGGAGAGGATGCAGTGCAGGTACACTCAGGTGCTTTGGTCTGTGGGGTCAGTGAAGACGGCGTTCTACACCAGCTCCAGCTCTGGGGAGGAGCAAAGGGGGCACCCCAAAATCTCCAGGGGGCAGCAAGGGGACACCCCGAGATCTGAATGGGAGCATCCAGGTGTACCCATCTAAACCAATGGGGATTTTTAGGGACACCAGATCTACTCATTGAAATCAATGGGGATTTTTAGAGTCAACAGGTCTACCTTTTGATCCAAAGAGGATTTAGGGATAACAAATCTACCCATTGAAACCAATGATGTTTAAGGACAACGGGTTTAGGGATTTAGGGACATGGGGGCTACCCAACAAAATCAAGAGGATTTTTTTGGAAACCATGTCTATTAAGGGCAATGGGGATTTGGGGTAACCAGGACTACCCATTCAAGGCAATGTAGATTTAGGGACATCAGATTTACCTTATTTAAGTCAAGGGAATTTTGGGACACCAGGTCTAGCCACTAATGTGGGGGAATTTAGAAAATTGGGTCCAGCCGTTAATGGCAATTTAGAGACATCAGGTCTACCATTAGGGACAATGGAGATTTAGGGACACCAGGTCTATCCGTTAAAAACAATCGGGATTTTAGGAACATCAGGTCTAGCCATTAGGGACAAAGGGATTTGGGGTCATCAGGTCTACCTACTGAAACCAATGGGCTCAGTGGGACACCGGGTCTACCCCTTAATGGGGGAAATTTAGGAAATCAGGTTTTGCTATTGATGTGAATGGGAAATTTGGGCAATCAGGTCTACCCCCATTATAGTCAATTGGGGGGATTTAGGACACCAGGTCTACCCATTGAAACGAATGGAGATTTCAGGAAAACAGCTCTACCCATCAATGGAAATGGTGATCTGGGACACCAGGTCTATCCGTTAATGACTGTCAGGACATCAGGTCTATCACTGAAGTCAGTTGGGGATTTAGGAAAAAATAGTAATATTTTAGATAATAGATAATTACGATAATAATTAATAGTCTTAAGAAATGTCCTAGAAGTTCTTAGAAAATGTCCTCATTTTAAAGTAAATCCTATTTAGGAAATATTTTGGGAGTGGGCAGAAGCTCTCACTGTGTCAGAACTTCATGAGCATTTCACTCCCCGTGCACCAGAATTCTCAGAGAGTTGTACTCACACAGTCTGTAGGCATTGGATGTTGCAGCTTGAGGAGATCACTGCAGGAGCTGCAGCTGCATTGTCTGCAGCCAGAGGTTTCCTGTGCAGCGGGTGGCAGTGATTCTCCCCAGTCCCTTCTCAGCATCCTTCCCAGTCCTGAGTGATTGAAGCTCTCTGTGCCTGTGTGCTGTGCCCGGGGTGGCTGCAGGCAGTGCCCCAGCCCTGCTGGTGGCTGGCAGAAGAGCTGCTCATCCAGAGAAATGTGTGTTTTTAAGCTCTTCTTGGTTACCAGGATTCCCTCTGGATGATGAGCTCAGCCCAGCTCAGCAGCACAGACACAGCACAAGGACTTTAATGACCCTCTCGGGGCTTTGTGCTGACGCCCTGAACATCAGTCCATGAGAGGGAGCTGAAGAAACCTCTCCAGAACTCCAAGTCAGAAGCCAACTCCAAAGTTTCTGGAAGTTTTAATGGGTCCCACTGAGGGACATGACACAGAAAGTGTCCCCAGGCCCCAGGCAGAGCAGAGAACTGCAGGCAGTGATGACAGGTGGGGACAAAGAGAAGTCAAGTCTTGGTGCCCTGGGCCACAGCAGCCTCTGTGCCACCAAGGACACTGAGGAGACCCCTTGTCCTGAGGCCCTGGGGCCTCCTGGCAGAGCCCCAGCAAGGCTGGGCACTGTCAGCCCCTTGTGCTGCCCTCAGCATCCCCCTCCCATGGCAGTGGCCTCCAGGATGTGCTGGAAGGAGTCCCTGGGGAAGGAGCCTTGGTCAGCAATGGCCCTGGGGGGCTCCTTCATGCTGCCAGGGACTGCAGGTTTTTCCAAGGCCTTTGGGTTTGGCTTTTGCCTTGGAGTCTCTGAGAGGTTTGTGCAATCCTGGCCTCCAATTCTCTGCTTTAATGAGTCCCTTGAGAGGCTTTGTCAGTAACAACACTCAGTGGGGCTCATTAATGCTTCAAGGTACTTCAGGTTTTTTAGGGTACTTGGTGTTTCCCTTTTCAAACTGACTCTACGAAAACTTTGTGCAATCATGGCCCCCAGTTATCTGCTTTAACGAGTCCCTTGGGATTCTTACTGAGTACAAACACTCAGTGGGGCTCATTAATACTTCAGAGTACTCAAGTTTATTAAAGAACTTTTTTTTTGACACTCATCCTTAGAGGTTTGTGCGATCATGGCCCCAATTATCTGATCTTTAACGAGTCCCTTGGGATTCTTAGCCAGTAACAACACTCAGTGGGGTTTATTAATACTTCAAGGTACTCAGTGCTAGTTTAAGTACTTCTTTTGGCCACTTGGTCTTTGAGAAGTTTTTGTGTAATCCTGGCCTCCAATTCTCTGCTTTAATGAGTCCCTTGAGAGCTTTGCACTGACACATAGTGGGGCTCTGTAATGCTTTGAGATAATCAAGATTTTTAAGATACTTTGGATTTTCCTTTGGATTTTCCATCCCATGCTGAGTCTCTGAGAGGTTTTTGTGCAGTCCTGGCCTCCAGTTCCCTCCTCTACAGACCTCATGAGGAGACTGTGTTGGGGTTTGACCATAGTGGGACCCATTAATACTTCAAGACACTTTGGGTGTTTCCTCTGGCTTTGACTCCTGGCAAAGTTTTTGCAATCTCCTCTCAGGCCCTGAGGTTCCAGGGCTCAGCACCAAGTGCAGGGAAATCCTGACAAACCATGGCTGTGCCTTGATTTCCTTCTGGTCTGGTGCAGTTCAGTAGGAAGTTTTTTTTTCCTAGTGTTTTGGAGAAATATTTCATAGAGCTTTTTATAAACTGTCCTGGGTTGGCAGGCAACTTCTACTCTATATCCTACATCATGGGGCTCTGTTTTGTCTAGCGGTTGTTTCTCTTCCCCCTCGGTGAGGACTGTGGCTGATAGGCGGGTCCTCGCTGGGGCGGAGGGGGGGGAAACGGCTGCGGGCTCCCTTACTTTCGCTTTTGGCTAGCAGCTGGCTTAGCTTGCTTTCTCCTGCTTGGCGTGCTTGCTCGCTACTATCGCTATTCGTTTCTAGGTTTTTTTTTCCTCTTCCTTTTTTCTTTCCCCTTCCCGAAGATTAGGACCAGCTCTGGACTGACCTGACCTCGCCTGACCTGAGGAAGTTCGGGAATTTCCAGGGCTCGACACAGAAGATCTGCGCCTCTTCCCACACAGTATCTGTTTCCTTCTTTGTTTTTTCTTTTGTGTGGGGAGTGTTGTTAATAAAATAGGTTTTTCCACTTTCCCTCCAAGGAGTTTTTCTTCCCTCCCGAACCCAGGTCTGGGAGTGGGGGAGGGGTGGTGGAGGTTTGTCTTAGGGGTTCTCCCCCTAATTTGTTCCAAACCGGGACATAAACCCACATTCCTTTTTTCAAGGGTGTATTTTTCTCTTCAGAGAAGAGATGACTGCAACATTCACTTATTGATATTGACCCAGGGCCTCTCCTCAGGAGGTCTTGCCTGCTCAGAGAAGCTGTGCCATGAGGTCTGACCCAGTGTGGACAACCTTGCTCCTTATTCCCCAACCCCAACCTCAAAGTGAGTCTCTCCTCACTCACATGGGATCTGCTTTGCTCAGAGAAGTGGCTGCACTGAGCCAAAAGAAGGGGTTTTCTTCTTTTATTTGAGGAATCTAAAACTCCAGAGTTTCAGACAATCTCCTCAAGGGTGAATCATTAAAAACAGATATGATCATGGACAGAGACTCTCTAATTAGTTGAAGTTAAAAAGTGGTATTTTTACGAACACCAGCGGGTGCCACAGGAGTCATCTCCAAAAGGCGTGACCACCCCGTACAAGGTTCTCTGCCTTCTTTATATTTCCCAAGATCCTACATATAATATATATGCATAACCCCAGCACCTCCCATCCCCACTCTGTATTAAATGAGGCTATTAGTCCTTCATGTGTGTGCAATTCTTCTCTTGAGTTGGGTCAGTGGTCTCAAAAGATGAAGTCAGGAGAGTCTTCCTCAGGTCTCTGTGACCCTCTGGCATGATCCAAGATCCCCTGCTTTGTGATTGATTGATATAAAGTCCAGGTGCTGGTCATTGCTCTTACTGGTTTCAATCTGTTCTTCTAATGGTTCACCTACTCCACTTCCTTTTATAAACAAGTTCATAATGGCAAACAATAAAACAATTAGCCTTAGCTTAAGCATCTAATAATCATTAACCTATCATTTGCTAATCTAACTTACACCCTGATCCATATAAATTACTTCTATCCCTTGGGTAAAATCTTAAATCTTTAAAATCATGATTCAGTGCCCCCCAAATGTTGGGGTGGCCCCTGAATGTCGGTGTGTCCTCCCACAGCCCCTCCACTGCCGAGGGTCATCTGTGTTCACGTCCAACTGGAGGACGCGACAGTGGCTGTCATATTCTCCTGGCCCATCAGGGTGAGTGAAGACACCTGGGAACCCCCCAAATCACCTTAGTACCCCCCAAAAGCACCTGGATACACCCAAAAATCACTTTAATTCCTCTCAAAATCACCTGGATACATCTACGTACCCCCCCAAATCAGCTAGATTTCCCCAAAAATCTTCTCAGTCCTTCCCACAAATCACCTGGGTACCCCCCCAAACCACCTGGGTACCCCTCCAAACCACCTGGATAAACCTGAGTATCTACCCAAATCTCCTGGATTCTCCCCAAAAATCACCTGAATACAGAATTTTGAGTACCCTCAAAAATTCTTGGGCCCCTTCCCAAAATGGTGGTCGTGACTCCCCCCTCCTTTGACGGGGTAGACACGGTGTCCCATTTATCATATTGACTTGAATGGGTAGACCTGGTGTCCCTCAATCCCTATTTACTTGCATCGGTAGACCTGGTGTTCATTTTACCCCCATTTATCCCCAGTAACCCTTCCCAGTGCTCCCAGTAATGCCTGAGAGCTCCCAATAACCTCATTACACCCCTTTAGCCACTCCCAGTGCTCCCAGTAACCCCTTCCAGTGTTCCCAGTTTGCTCAGGTTCCCCCTTTCTTCCCTCCCAGTGCTTCCTACACCCCTCAAGTGCTTCCAGTTCCTCCCACAGAGCTTCCACTTAGCCCTTACACGTACTCCCAGTCTAACCAGTAACCCTTCCTGATCAAGTGCTGATAATGGGTAGACCTGGTGTCCCTAAATCCTATTTGGCTTTACAAGGGTAGACCTGGTTTCTTTTTCTATCCATTGATTTCAATGGGTAGACCTGTTGTCCTTTCTCCTCCATTCATTTCAGTGGATAGACCTGAAGTCAGAAAAAAACCCCCATTCATTTCAGGGGATAGACCTGATGTCCCAAACATTTTGGGGTTAAAACCACCAATTTCAGGGTTGGAAATACCCAATTTTGGGGGAAAATGCCCCAATTTTTTTTCTTTTTCCCCCACAGGTGAACCCAGAGTGCCCAGAGCTGAGGGCACCTGGACGGCTCCACCCTGGCTGTTACTGTTAGGTCAGATGTGACACACACACACATGATCAGGATCCAAAATGGAAGAAGTTTTTATTCTGCGTGTTCTCCAGCTTGTATACTCTTAACAAAGTGTGATCTTAAGTCATTGACTAAATCACAATAATTTATTATATTCATTGGTGCAAAGCAATTAGCGTCAATATAATTTGCAAAAGTTTTACAAAAAGTTAATAAGGCACATATACACGTTTACTTATGCATGTAGTCTAATTTACAAAACTTTTCATGTATCTTTTTGTATCAGTTCCCATGCTGTGGTGGTTTTGACCAGCAAGTGAGTTTTCAGGAAGTTCAGGAAAGAATCGAATGAAAGTAGTTACGTCTCCATGGACAAAAAAGGTTTCAATATCATTCTAACATCTGCGAGTTGCACCAAGAGAGAGAAAGACCTTGGGCAGATTTAACCCTTTCCTGGCAACATGAAGCTTTCAGAACTCCAACCCTTTCCCAGAGGGAGAGAAGAAGATCAGAGTGATTTAAAATGTAGAGAGACAGCATGATACAGTCAGCAAAAGAACTGATAAAGGTTGTCTGGAAGAAAGGATTGAGGAAGTGGACATTTTTGACTGGACTTCTCTAGATGTAAACCACAGAGAAATGGACTATTTCTTGCAATCTATTGATGCTGTTTTGGGGCAATGCTGTTCCAGCTGAAGGTAATAGACTGATGTAATTGAGATTTCATTGAGAATGTTTGTAGAGGAAGTTCCACAGCTCCTGAGATAAAAAGAGGTCTCAGCTGTCTGAGACGCAGATTTGGCCCTTTAGCTGTAGTGAAAGGAGGTCTCTTGAGAGAGAAACGATTTTAAAGATAGAAGAAGAGGATCTTTGCAAAATACTAAAAAAAGCATTCTTAAACTAATATACCAAATATGCTGAGAGGCCCATGAGTAGCCAAGAGAAAGGCTGCTCATGGGTGAGATGGCACAATCTGCAAAATTCCAGGCGGTTGGAGGTTGGTGACATTGGGAGCCACCAGACTGGTTTGTTCTTGTGGTGAATGTCTCCAATGGGACATCTAGTGAGACTCCTCTGCCAAGGTGATGAAAGATTATGTTTAAATAGTTGAAACTGACTGAAAATCACAGTTTTGTCTCTCTATGTTAGTTTTGGGAAAGTGAACAGTTTCTGGGGGAAAGAGAAGTGTTTTGAAGCTTCAATTTTTTTCTTTTTCTTTTTTCCTTTATACTTTAGAGTGTGTAAATAAACTATCTTTGTAAGTTTAAAAGTTCAGGCCTGTTTTACTTTTTATTTTTTCCTAGTCCAACTATTACAGGAAACCAGGTCTACCCCAATTAAAGTCAATGGGGATGTAGGGATATCAGGGCTGTCCATTACTAGGGCTTGGTCGGGAAGGGTTACTGGTTAAACTGGGAGCACTGGGAAAGGCTAAGGGGAAGCACTGGGGGAGGAACTGGAAGCACTGGTGGGGAACTGGAAGCACTGGGAGGGAGGAAAGGGGGAAACTGGGCAAACTGGGAGCACTGGGAGGGGCTACATGGAGGACTGGGAGGGTAAACTAATCAAACTGGGAGCTATTCCTGGGAGCACTAGAGGTGGCTAAGGGGGGGAACTGGGGTTACTGGGAGCATTGGGAGTGGCTGAGGGTGGGCACTGGAGTTACTGGGAGCCCTGGGGCATTGCTGGGTACACTGGGAAAGGGTTACTGGGGGTAAATGGGGGTAGACAGGACACCAGGTCTGCCCAATCAAGTCAATAGGGATTTAGGGACACCACGTCTACAGAGTCAATGCAATGGGATTCACAACCACCAGTTTGGTGGGGCCCAAGGATTTTGGGGGGTACCCAGGTGTATCCAGATGACTTTTGAGGGGTTCTCAAATAATTTTTTGTGGGTACTGAGATGATTTGAAGGAGTATCTAGGTGTATCCAGGTGGTTTTGGGGAGTACCAGGGTGATTTGGGGAGGGGAGAATCCAGGTGATTTTTTGGGGTTCCCAGGGATCCCTACTCACCCTGATGGCCTGGCAGAAGATGACTGCCAGAATCGTGTCCTCACAGTCAGTGTTCACACAGATGACACTCTGAGGCAGGGGGGCTGTGGGGGGACACTCCAAAATTCAGGGGGCACCCCAACATTCAAGGGGCACCCCAAAACTCCAGGGGAGGGCCCCAGGGATGGGAGGAAGCCCCGAGTTACCTCTGGAGAGGATGCAGTGCAGGTACACCCAGGTGCTTTAGTCTGTGGGGTCGGTGAAGACGGCGTTCTGCACCAGCTGCAGCTCTGGGGAGGGGCAAAGGGGGCACCCCAAAATCTCAAGGGGGCAGCCAGGGGACACCCTGAGATCTGAATGGAGGCACCCAGCTGTGAGGTGGCTCAGGTCTACCCATCAAAACAAATGGGGATTTTTAGGGACACCAGGTCTACCCATTGAAACCAATGGGGATTTTTAAGGACAAGAAGTCCACCCATTAAAACCAGTGGAGATTTTTAGGGCCAACAGGTTCAACCTCTTTATCCAATGAGGATTTAGGGACAACAAGTCTACCCATTAAAAACCAATGATGTTTAGGAACAACAGGTCTAACCTTTGAAACCAATGGGGATTTAGGGACATGGGGTCTACCCATGAAAATCAAAAGGGATTTTTTAGAGACCATGTCTGTTAAGGGCAATGTCAATCTGGGGAAACCAGGTCTGCCCATTCAAGGCAATGGAGATTTAGGGACACCAGATTCATCTTAATTAAAGATAAAGAGAATTTTGGAACACCAGGTCAAGCCACAAATGTGGGGAATTTGGAAAATTGGGTCCAGGCATTACTGGGAATTTAGGGATGTCAGGTCTGCCCATTGAAATAATGGGATTTTTTGGTCCACCAGGTCTAATCTTTAAGGACAATGGGGATTTAAAGACACCAGGTCTACCCATTGAAACCAATGGGGATTTCAGGAAAACAGGTCTACCCATCAATGGAAATGGTGATCTGGGGACACCAGGTATACGCATTAACAACTGTAAAGACATCAGGTCTACCACTGAAGTCAATGGGGATTTAGGGAAAACAGGTCTTGTCATTAAGGTCAACGGAGATTTTTGGGACAGCAGATCTACCCATTGAAGTCAATGGAAATTTTTTGGACACCATTGAACCCAACAGAGCTCAACTTCAAGCAAGGGGCTGGAGAATTTTTGGAATAGGATCTTGGTGAAATTCTGGGAATTTTTCCAGGGGAATCTCTCACCTTCCTTCAGCCTTTCGGGGGGCAGCATCCCACCCTCGCCATTCCTGCAGTTCCTGGTGGGTGCCAGGAGTCACAGCCAGTGGTGCCAGGCCAAGAAGCTGGAGAAGTTGTGGCTCAGCAAGGTCATGGCAAAGGCCAGCTTGGCCTCGGGGTCCTACCTGGCCACCAGTGCCTGTCTGTGGTCCCAGGTGTTGACTGGGAGGGCACCAGTACAAACCAGTAAGCCACGGAAGCTGCCCCCAAGCCCCTGCAGCCTGAGGTGGCAGCTCCCAGTACAAACCAGTAAGGGTTAATGCACCCAAACCCATTCTCTCTATGGGGTTTAGGGGCACAAGGTCTACCCTATTGAAGTCAATAGGGATTAAGGGACATCAGGACTACCCGTTCAAACCAACAGGGATGTTGGGACGTCAGGTCTACCCATGAAAGGCAGCTCTAAGGGCTCCCAGTGTGGTCTTGGGGCTCCTACTTCTACCAGGTTTATACTGGGAGGGCACCAGTATGAACCGGCATACATCAGGAGCATCCCCCAGTCACCTGAGCCCTGTGGGGGCAGCTCCCAGTGTAAACCAGTAAGGCCAGCACAACCTGAAGTCACTCCCAGTAGGTCCCAAGCCCCATCCCACTATAAACCAGTACATCCCAATGTAACCCAGTACATCCCAGTATAACCCAGTATAAAACAATGCCCCCAGCATACCATCCCTGTACAAATGAGTATAAACCCGTGCAAACCAGTGTAACCCAGTCACTCACAGCATGCCATCCCAGTACAAACTAAGTATATCCCAATATAAACCAGTAACCCCCAGAACCCCATCCCAGTACAAACCAGTAAAACCCAGTGTAACCCAGTAACCCCTCCTGTGTTAAATCTCATGAAGGATGCTGCCTAAAGGGCATTTCAGATCATGCCCACTAAAGATCCTAGGCAGAGTTCTAGCTCAATTAAACAATCCCCTTCTGAGCCTTTCCTAGATTTTATAGATAGACTTCATGCAGTGGTGGAAAACCAGAGAGAGGACCAGGAGTTGCAACAGAAGATGATCCTGGAAGTGGCACAAAGCCACTTGGGGCCTGGAAGTGGCACAAAGCAATGCCAGTGATGTCTGCAAGAGGATCATCTCCAGGCTTCTGGCTGCTCAACCTCCAACCCTGGACCTCCTCACTGAGACCTGCACCAAGTGAGCCATAAGGGACCCAGATGAACAGCGGAAAGGGTCTGGGCTCAGAGGCCGGATTGCAGCACCAGCCACCATTCCAGCTGGACCACCAGAGGCTGGGAGGGTCAAATGTTTCCAGTGTGGGCGGGAGGGACATGTGATGTGCTTTTGTCCCTTTAAGAATAAAATATCACACACACTGCTGGGAACTGTGGGGAAAGGGGAGAAATGAACAATCCAGTTCCAAAAAACGAGGGGAGGAGCATGAGATTCTCCCATATGATGAGAAAAATGGGACAGGTCACCGGGTTGTTGGGGTTGTGGGGCAACCCAATTCTGGGAAGGTATGGGACCCTAAGGAACCCTCAGGGTTGGTAACAACCAAGAGGATATGGAAGCCATTTAGGCTTGAGTTAACAACAGGTGTGCCTTTCAACACACCGGACTGGCAAGTGGTCACCATTGACCCTGGACACGTGACCAACCTACAGCAGACTGATAGTAAGTGCCTTGTTATCAGGGATTCTAAGCACACTCCCTCTGAGATCAAGATTAGTCCAGCACTTTTTCCATCAGATCCGGAGCAACGAGCTCTCTTGGCACGTTGTGTCCATCCTCCCCTCTTCCTACCAAAGGACCGAGTCATTGCCCAGGCCATACCACTGCCCAAACTGCCCTAGCATGGTCTGGACCTGTGGGTCTATTGGACAGAAATAGTGGGAGAGAACAAACCCATAATTTGGTGTGGGCTCAAGAGGAAGGGGGATTTCATCCAAGTCCGAGAATGATGGACACAGGATCAGATGTGACAGTCATACCACCACCACACAAGTGGCCATCACATTGGGACTTGCAACCCGTGGCTGGTAAGGTTACAGGTATAGGGGGCACACAATTGGCAAAACAATCCAACAGCATTGTGCAAATTGAGAGACCAGAAGGGCAATTGGCTTCTTTGTTTGTTCTAGATTCCAAATTTACCTTTTGGGTAAATTTGCAGTGGGGAGTTAAACAAGAAATTCCAAAAAACCCAAAAGATTTTTAGTTGTCTTCACTGTGGAGTGTCCCTTCTAAAAACTAAATTGGCTGATGGATACCCAAATTTGGGAGGATCAGTGGCTGCTGAACAAACAGAAATTGAAGGCACTCAAACAACTCATAAAGGAGCAATTGGCTAAATCTCACATTGTGGAAACTAACAGTCCCTGGAGTTCTCTGGTGTTTGTGATCAAAATGCTGGAGAAGGACAGGTGGCGCCTCCTCCATGATTTGAAAAAAATTAATGAGGTCATTGTGGGCATGGGGTCTCTTCAGCTGGGTATGCCACCCTCTTCAATGCTCCCCCGAAATTGGAATTTGACTGTCATTGATATAAAAGATTGTTTTTTCCAGATTCCCTAGATCCAGCCAAAGCCCCGCAGTTTGCATTCTCTGTGCCTTCCATCAGCAGGGAGGCACCCATGAAGCGTTACCACTGGAGAGTTTTGCTGCAAGGGTTAAAGAACTCACCAAGTATTTGCCAGTGGTACATGGCCAAAATACCTTCCCCGGTGTGTGCCAAGGCTGGAGAGGCCGTCATCCTTCATTATATGGATGACGTGCTTGTGTGTGCCCCCAGTGACAATGGACTTACACAAATTCTGGATGAGACTATCACTGCTTTGGCTGCTGTGGGATTTGAGTTGCAGCAGGAAAAAGTGCAGAGACTGCCACCTTGGAAATACCTCGGGCTTGAGATTGCCAGCCAGACCAGAACAGCCCAGAAGTTGGTAATCAGTGAGAGACCTGAAACTTTGAAGGATCTCCAGCAGCTGTGTGGATCTTTGAATTGAGTCAGGCTGTGGCTTGGGCTTACTATGGAGGATCCAGCCCCTCTCTTCAATTTGTTAAAGGAGGGAGAGGAGCTGGATTCTCCAAGGGCTCTGACTCAGGAGGCTCGGCAGGCATTGGAGAGGGTTCAATTGGCAATGTCCAGCCAGCAGGCCCATCGCTGCCAGCCAGAACTTCCATTTAATGTCATCATTTTGGGAAAATTGCCACACTTGCATGGGCTGATTTTTCAGTGGGACATGGACCAGACTGACCTCCTCTTGATCACAGAGTGGGTGTTCCTAGGTCATCAGCTGTCCAAAAGTATCCCTAAACCACAGGAGTTGATGGCTCAGCTGATCAGCAAAGCAAGGGTCAGGATGGGACTGCTGGCAGGGTGTGAGTTTGCATGCATTCCTGTGCCAATCAAATTGACAACTGGAAGGTTAAGAAAGGAGACTTTGGAGCAGTTGCTCTGTGAGAATGAGATGTTGCAATTTGCTCTGGATAGCTATCCAGGGAAAATTCCAATCCATTGCCCAGGCCACAAATTATTTCATTCAGGATTTAATTTGATTCTAAAAGAGAAACTTAGCTGCAAATATCTCAAAGCTCTGACAGTTTTTACTGACGTGTCCGGAGAGTCACACATGTCAGTGGTGACTTGGAAGGACCCTCAGACTCAGCAGTGGGAGGCTGACATTGAGGTGGTTAAAGGTTCACCTCAGGTTCACCTCAGGTTCACCTCAGGTGGCTGAGTTGGCCGCAGTCATCAGAGCTTTTAGGAAGTTTTCAGAATCCATTAATTTGATTACTGATTCAGCACATGTAGCAGGGATAGTTTCCAGAGCAGAGAATGCAGTTCTCAAAGAAGTCTCAAATCCGGCCATTTTCAAGCTGCTCTCAGAGCTGATACACCCAGTGTCCCACAGAGAGCATCCTTACTACGTTATGCATGTGAGATCACACACTGACCTTCCTGGTTTCATCGCCGAGGGTAACCGCAGAGCAGATGCCCCAGCTGCTCCTGTGCAGCTGGGTGGCCTACCTAACATTTTCCAGCAGGCCAAACTCAGCCATCAGCAATTCCATCAGAATGTCCCAGGCCTGATGCACCAATTCCACCTAAGGCGGGACCAAGCCAAGGCAATCATAGACACATGCCCAAGCTGCCAAAAGTTTTCCTTACCCTCACTGGGATCAGGGGTCAACCCCAGAGGGCTTGGCATTTGTGAGGTGTGGCAGACAGATGTCACACACATTCCCGAGTTTGGAAGGTTCAAAAGAGTTCATGTGTCAGTTGATACCTTCTCTGGTGCTGTTTATGCCTCAGCCCACACAGGGGAGAAGACCAGAGATGCACAGAAACACCTTGGGCAGGCATTCTCCATGCTGGGGATCCCCAAAGAGATCAAAACTGATCATGGTCAAGCTTATGTTTCCAAGGAATTTGATGGTTTCCTGCAAGAGTGGGGGGTGAAACATAACAAGGGGATCCCGTCCTCCCCCACTGGCTAGGCAAAGATAGAAAGAACTCACCAGACATTGAAGAAGACTTTGGGACAGCAGAGAGGAGATGTCAGGGTAAACAGTCCACAACAATGACTTGGTAAGGCTCTGTTTACCATGAACTTCCTAAACTGTTCATTGGAAAACCTTAATCCACCTGTAGCCAGGCACTTCAATCAAAATCATTGGTTGAAGTGTGAGGAGAAACCGCTGGTCCTGGTGAAGGACCCTGAGACTTGGAAGGTCAAGGGGGCTTTTGATTTGGTCACTTGGGGGCGAGGATACTCCTGCATATGCACCCCCACAGGTCTGAAATGGGTTACACAAAATGGTTCAAACCCTTTGTTCCACCCAGGGAAAAGAAGGCCCAGAATGTGGCCCCAATTCCACCTTCCTGACCCAATGACGTGGCAATTGCTTCTTCTAGGCAACAGTGCAAAGGAAGTGGGGAACCCAAACCCCGTGTTATCCCTAACTCAGTGCCTTAAATAGATTGTGTTAAACTGTGCTTACCTCTGCATGTTCTTTTAAGATTTCTTTTCAGAGCATCCTCCTGACCCCCAAGATGAGGCCAGAACTCCTGTGTTTGCTGTTGCTTCTGACTCAGTCAGTAGGACAGGGACATGAATGTGAGGACACTCAAGGGATACACTGCTCCAATCTATCCAGCAAAATCCAGAGCATCCAGAACTCCATCCAGAAAATGAAAGGCATGATGGAAGAAATCAAGTGAGGAGCAGGAGACAGGCTGGAGAGCATCTTTAATAACCAAGGGTTGCCAGGGGGAATGTCATCATTTGTAAAGGATGTCTGACTGGCTGTTCTGGTTGTCATTTGAATTTACATAGCCTTTAGGACTCTCAAAGGAGTCATTACAAGGTGTACTAAGGAAAAAACGGCGCCTTCTGATGTAACTGTGGCTGCTGTTGAGAGATGGTGGAAGAGGCCAGAGAGAGCAGTTTAAGGAGTTTGTCTACTCCCTCCTTCCCTTCAAAATCAGACAGAAAAGAGGGAGATGTGGTGGTGGGTTTTTAAGAGTTTTGATAAGTTATGGTTTGCTCCTGTTACCCACCCCTGGTGCCTGATGTCTGGTTTACCCCAGATTTTCCCCTTCCCCCATCCCTTTGTCCCCTTTCCTGACCCTGCCCTGTGTTAACCTGGGGCCAATCACCCACCTGCCCCACCCCTCTGCCCCCTGGTTTAAATGTTAAGCACAGGACCCTGCTCGCTCGCTCTCTCCTGTAACACCTGGAGGAACAAAGACCTCTGTAAGAGAGAGCCTTCTCTGAGACCCTTTGCTTCGTACCCAGACATGGAGGATATACAGGATCCAGAGAGCAGCAAACAGCTCTGCTCTCTACCCTTACTTGCACTGCTTGCAGTCTGGGAAACGGCCACTCCTGACCAGCGTGGCAGGGGACAGAGCCAGCCGCCCCCACCCCGGCCCCCTGACACCAACAAACATCACTCTGTCCATCTGCAAAAATTCACAGACCAACACAGAGCGTTTGCTTTGTGATGTCAGGGCACGGTTGCCATGCCGTCCTGGTGACATCACAGGATTGATCCACACTGTCTTCCCTAACAAACCTCTGACATGCACCACTGGGACTTTGTCTCCGTCTACTGTGTGCAGGAGCTCAGACTGAGCAGGAGCCTCGGGTGTTGACCAAGCAGGTGGCCTTTGGTAAATGCTTCTCCCAATTTTTGAAAGATCCCCCACCCAGTGCTTTCAACTGGGTTTTTAACAGTCCATTGTAGCTCTCCTCTTGCCTGCAGCTGCTGCATGGTAGGGGATGTGGTGCACCTACTCAATGCCATGTTCTCTTGCCAAGCTGTTGATAAGGCTGTTCTTGAAATGAGTCCCATTGTCTGACTCAATTCTCTCAGGGGTACCATGCCTCCAAAGAACTTCCTTTTCCAGGCCTAGAATGGTGCTATGGGCCATAATGTGAGGCACAGAGTAGGTCTTCAGCCACCTCGTGGTGGCTTCTACCATGGTCAGCACATAGAGCTTGCTTTGGCGTGTCTGGGGCAGTGTAATATAATCAACCTGCCAGGCCTCCCAATAATTTTATTTTGACTATTGCCTACTATACCATAGGGGCTTCAACTGCTTGGCCTGCTGGATGGAAGCACATGTCTCACAGTCATGGATAACCTGGGTAGTACTGTCCATGGTTAGATCCACCCTAGGTCTCGTGCCCACTTACAGGTGGCATCTCTGTCCTGCTGGCCTGAGGCATCATGAGCCCATCAAGCTAGGAACAACTCTCCCTTGTGTTGCCAATCTAAGTCTATCTATCAATCTAAGTTGCCAATCTAAGTCTACCTCTATCTTTGCAGCCTAATCTACCTGCTCATTTTTTCCGTGTTCCTCATTAGCTCTACTCCTGGGGACATGGGCATCTACATGGCGGACTTTCACAGGTAGCTTCTCTACCCGACTGGCAATGTCCTTCTACTCATCAGCAGCCCAGATTGGTTTTCCCTTATGCCGCCAGTTGGCTTTTTCCACCTTTCCAGCCAACCCCGCAGAGCATTGGCGACCATCCAGGAATCAGTGTAGAGGTAGAGCTTTGGCCACTTCTCTCTTTCAGAAATGTCCAGGGCAAACTGAATGACTTTGAGTTCAGCAAGTTGACTCGATCCAGCTTCTCCTTCAGTGGCTTGTGCAGCCTGTTGTGTGGGGCTCCATATGGCTGCTTTCCACTTTTGTTTTATGCCTACAATGCAACAGGAACCATCTGTAAAAAGAGTGTAGCGTGTGTCTTCTGCTGTCAGCTCATTATACGGTAGTTCTTCTTAATCCCTTGTCACTTCTTCCTACTCCTCTTTGACCATGAGACCAAAGCTTTCACCTTCCAGCCAGCTGGTAATTATTTCTAAAATCCCAAGGCGATTCGGGTTTCCAATAAAGGCGCACTGTGTGATGAGGGCAATCCATTTGCTCCATGTGGCATCGGTGGCATGGTGGGTAGAGGGAACCTTTCCTTTAAACATCCACCCCAGCACAGGCAGTCGGGGTGCCAGGAGGAGTTGCGCCTCTGTACCAATCACCTCCGAGGCGGCTTGAACTCCTTCATAGGCAGCCAAGATTTCCTTCTCCGTGGGAGTGTAGTTGGCTTCAGACCCTCTGTAGCTTCGGCTCCAGAATCCCAGTGGTCGGCCTCGAGTCTCACCCGGCACCTTCTGCCATAGGCTCCAGGACAGGCCATTGTTCCCGGCTGCTGAGTAGAGCACATTCTTTACCTCTGGTCCCGTCCTCACTGGGCCAAGGGCTACTGCATGAGCGATCTCCTGCTTGATCTGGGCAAAGGCTTGCTGCTGTTCAGGGCCCCAGTGGAAATTGTTCTTCTTGAGGGTAACCAGGTAGAGAGGGCTCACAATCTGGCTGTACTCGGGAATGTGCATTCTCCAAAAGCCTATGGCACTTAGGAAAGCTTGTGTTTCCTTCTTGCTGGTCGGTGGAGACATTGCAGTGATCTTGTTGATTACCTCTGTGGGTATCTGGCGACGTCCATCTTGCCACTTTACCCCTAAGAACTGGATCTCTCGGGCAGGTCCCTTGACCTTGCTCTTCTTGATGGCAAAGCCAGCTTCCAGGAGAATCTGGATGATCTTCTCCCCTTTTTCAAACACTTCCATTGCTGTGTTCCCCCACACAATGATGTCATCGATGTACTGCAGATGTTCTGGAGACTCTCCCTTTTCCAGTGCAGCCTGGATCAGTCCATGGCAGATGGTGGGACTGTGCTTCCACCCCTGGGGCAGTCGGTTCCAGGTGTACTGCACGCCCCTCCATGTGAACGCAAACTGAGGCCTGCACTCTGCAGCCAGAGGAATGGAGAAAAATGCATTGGCAATGTCAATAGTGGCATACCACTTCGCTGCCTTGGACTCCAGCTCGTACTGGAGTTCCAGCATGTCCGGCACCGCAGCGCTCAGCGGTGGTGTCACCTCATTCAATGCACAATAGTCCACAGTCAGTCTCCATTCTCCATCAGACTTGCGCACAGGCCAGATGGGGCTGTTGAAGGGTGAGTGGGTTTTGCTGACCACCCCTTGGCTCTCCAGCTCCCGGATCATCTTGTGGATGGGGATCACGGCATCTCGATTGGTCCGATACTGCCGGCGGTGCACCGTCGAGGTGGCAACTGGTACTCGTTGTTCTTCTACCTTCAGGTGTCCTACTGCAGATGGGTTCTCTGACAGACCAGGCAAGGTGTTCAATTTCTTGATGCCCTCTGCCTCCACAGCAGCTATTCCAAAAGCCCATCTGAGTCCCTTAGGGTCTTTGTAATACCCACTCCTGAGGAAGTCAATGCCCAGGATACACGGGGCCTTTGGGCCGGTTGCAATCAGATGTTTCTGCCACTCCTTCCTGGTCAGGCTCACCTCGGCTTCCACCAGAGTCAGTTGCTGTGATCCCCCTGTCACTCCAGCAATGGAAATGGGTTCTGCCCCTACATGTCCCGATGGCATCAGGATACACTGTGCACCAGTATCTACCAAAGCTTCGTATTTCTGTGACTCTGATGTGACAGGCCATCGAATCCACACATTCCAAAAGACTCGGTTTTCCTGTGCCTCTTGCTGGCTGGAGGCAGGGCCCATCTAGCACTGGTTATTATTCCCTCCCTGGGCATACATCATAGAGGTTCCTTCAAGGGGATCCGACACAGCATCCTCACTTCTTTAATACCTGGTGGCTCAGTCATGAGGGGCTGAGGCTCCCTTCATTTTAGTGGGACCTCCTTGAGTTTTTCTCTCCTTGAGCTCATGCACCCGTGCTGCCAGGACAGAAGTGGGTTTCCCTTCCCACCTTCCCATGTCTTCCCAATAATCACGCAGGAAAAACCACAGGTCAGCTCTTGGGGTGTGCCCTCTCTCTCTAGCTGGGGGACATTGGCCTCTGACTTTGGGGCCTGTAACTCACATCGGTGCCATATGGGAACTATTCCTCCTCATCTCCCTCATCTCCTCTTTGAGGTCCTTAATCACAGCGGAGACCTGAGCCTGCATCGGGTCATTGATCATACTGTCATAATTTCTGAGCTTGCTGGCGACAGAACCCACTGTCTCTCTGTTGTCTTCGACATTAATTGTTGCAATGAAGGTGGTGTATTGAGATGGCCCTAGAGTTGCCAGATTCCAGTACATTTGCCCTGTGCACCTGACTTTGTCAGGGTCATTATCATGCTGTCCACTCATTCCAAAGTGTACCTCCAATACTGCCACTTCTCTCAGGTTTTGGATCCCTTCTTCAAGGGTCTTCCAGCACATTTTATGATTGTACTTAGGCATTCTCTTGTTTTGGACAAACCTCTCCCTTACACTCATTAAAAGCTGCAACCAGAGGGAAAGGGGCCCTTGCTCCCTTCCAAATACCTGATTCACACTTGAGTCCTGGGTCAAGGGTCCCAAATTCCTTGCCTCACCACTATTCAGTTGCACACCTGTACCCATAAGGTCCTAGACCCGAAGTAATCAGGCTGTATAAGACTCACGTCCCCGTTGTGCAGTATCTTTTTCAGATTACAGAAATTTCATGTGTCACGGACTCAGTGATGATCTCGACCTCTGGCTCCCATGCAAGTTGTGGGGACCTCCTTTCTTATCCTTATTACCTGGGTTTGCCGATTTCACCTTATACCTCTTCATTTACAGAGGGCGACTGCTGCTGGCTGTGACTGCCCCTGTGGTTCAGCTGGAACCTGGACAGTTGTAACGTCTGTGGGTTCCACTGCTGCACCATCAGACTCTCCCTTTTCAGGGCAGGGGAGGTTTCCCACCAGCTGGGACTAATGAGGCCACCACTGGGGAAATGTGCTCCTTCACATCTGGCCTATCTCCTTCACCAGAACCCCCACCCAATCCAGGTGGTTCATTTCTGAGGTGGGCTGTAGGGGCAGGGGTCAAGCAGTGGGGGCAGCATCCCTATTCTGTGGGCAGTGTCAGCTCCATGGCAGAATCCCAGTCCTTGGCTAGGTGTCTGTGTGGTGACCTAAGTTACCTCACCTTATCTCTGAAAGCTAAATAGACAGGACTATCAGCAACACTTGGTTAGTATCTAGAGGAAATTTAAACCCCTCAAAAGCTGGGGGGTCGGCACAAAGAAGTGGTTGAAGGCTGGAGAAAACTTCCCCACTGGCATTTCCTCACAGAAAGTACCATTCTTAAAGTAACCCCCAAAACACACACTTAGTGTGTGATAGCCATGTATCCATGTTCCTGCCTTCCAAAGGAAGTTCAAAATCCATAATTCCTCACCTTTTTACCCATAAAACAAACTGGACAACAGCCACAGTAGCCTCAGTTATAGGGCCCATGTTTAGATAAGGGCCTGCAAATGGGAGAAATACAGCCACGACAACATGCCACCCAAACCAGGGTAAGCCAGACTGCATGGTGTTACCTAATGAGGTTTCTATATCCAGCACACACAAAAGAAAATATTAGGTGACTCAAAAACATTATTCCTTTTTTCACCCTTCTTTCTCAGTGCCCTCTAGCCCCACATTGGGTGCCAAAATCTGTCTTGGTTGGAAAGACAGGGATCTGCTAGGGATGGGCAGGGCCTCCCTTGGAATGGAGAATTCAAACCCCCTCCCCCAGATTATTATAATTTAGAAAATTAAAGGGCTCTCAGGCAGAGGTATAGGGATAGGAACAACAGTTCTTTACTAGCATATATGACAAGGCAAACAAAAAAGAACAACTCCAGCATTACCAACAAAACAGAATCAGGAACCTCGAGGGGCTTTGCTTCACAAAGCCCAGGGCAGCCTGATCTCGGTGCCCCTGCAGGACTCTGAGTGAAGCGTAGAATAAGGACTTTACAATTAGAAATTGTAAAGCAGGTGTGTTTTCTTTCCGCTGGGACACACGGGGGGATATCTCCTCCAAACCGTGCGTACCTGGTCAAGACAAGGTCCAGGTTTAAATACACATTGGTCCCACAGCCTACACATCCTCACCCGCCCATCCCTTGCCTTCTCTCACTTTGTATTCTAAGGAGCTGTCACGCCTCTTGGTGGTTGTGAGTTGGGGTGTTGGGAGGAAGGCCAACATCTTCCTCAGGTTGATCTTCGCTTCTGGGAAGGCTCAGTGGAGGTTTGGCTATTTTTAGGTCACTTTGCTCTTGCCAAAGATGAGGAGCTTGATTTTGCTTGATTAAAGCCACAAAGTTCTGCTTTATCCATTTCTGACAAATACCTGGGTCCCACTGTGCTGAGTTTTAACATTATACATCTTACCTATATAACTTCTACTTAGTAACTACCTAACAACCAAGCTTAATAGTTCATCTTCTCTGTATCTCAGTACAAGTTGTTTCTTTACTTCTACAAAATCACCAGAAGCTCCTTCCAAGATCTTTCTTTTTATATTCATAAATGTCCTCCATCTCATGAGAGCACTAAGCTGGAATGGTGGAAAATCCCGGGCTGGTGGATGGGATATATCAGAAGCTCCGTGGGTGATAGCTGGAATGGCAGGGATGTCCCGGCAGGGCAGGGCAGGGCAGGGCAGGGCAGGGGTGCAGCACAGCCAAAAGCCTCAAAGCAGTTCCAAAGAGGCAGCAGCAGCGGGACAGGGCCAGCCCAGCTCCAGCAGGGCAGGGGGAGGCGAGCTCAGAATTCCTGAGCACACGGGCAGATGGTGGTAGATTTCCCAGGACCGGACTTGGTGGTGACAGTGAACTCGTCCCGCAGCAAGCAGCAGCCTGGCCGTCCTCTCTCTGATGCCAAGAGCAAGAGACAGCAGAGCTGCCCCAGCCCTGTCCTTTTCCTGCCCCACAAACTCGTGTGATCTCCCCCCTCTGAGAGAAACTCCCAGAGACCCAAGGTATGTAGTATGTATGTAGCCAGGTGCTACAAATCCTCTCTTTGGCCACTTTCTTCTGCTTAAGTACCTAGAAGTGCCAAAAAGTGAATTTCCTTCCAGTTTATGGGAAAAATTTGGTAAGTAAAAATAAAACAAATCTAACCCTGAACACCGTGGCACCCAAACCCAGCAGTGAGGTCAGTGCAGTGTCCATGGCCACAGCCCCTTGCAATGGCCCAGTGCAGCTTGGGATGATGATCCAACCTCACTCCTGGCCCAGGGAGGGCTGGAGTTTCTTGGTGGCACCTTGGGCTTGGCACACACTGGGGAGTGTGTCTGTTTTCAATGGGGAAACTCAAGAGTTTTAGATTGCTTGAAAAATTAAAAAGAAGAAAACCCCTCTTTGTTTGTGTGCAGTCAGTTCCCCAGGCAAAGCAAGACCCTAGTGAGTAAGGAGAGACTGGATGGGGTTGGGGAATGTGGAGCAAGGTTGTCCACACTGGGTCAGACCTCAAGGCACAGCTTCTCTGAGCAGGCCAGACCTCCTGAGGAAAGACCTTGGATCAATATCAATCCCTGAATGTTGCAGTCATCTCTTCTCTGAAGAGAAAAATATACCCTTGAAAATAGGAATGTCATTGTTTTCTAAATGTTTCCCCATACTCTAGCAGAAATTACTTCCTAGTGAACTGCACCAGATCAGACAGAAATCAAGGCATAGCCATGGTTTGTCAGGACTTGCTTGACCCTAATGAGCCCCGTGGTGCATTTGGTGCTGAGCCCTGGAACCTCAGGGCCTGAGAGGAGATTGCACAAACCTTGCCAGGAGTCAAAGTCAGAGGAAACACCCAAAGTGAGTCATAGGGTCCCACTATGGTCAATCCCCAACACAGGCTCTTCATGGACACCTTGGAGGAGAGAACTGAAGGCAAGGATTACAAAAAAATTTTCTCAGAGACTCAGCATGGGATGGAAAATACAAAGAAAATCCAAAGTATCTTAAAAATCTTGGGTATCTCAAAGCATTACTGAGACCCACTATGTGTCAGTGCAAAGCTCTCAAGGGACTCATTAAAGCAGATAATTGGAGGCCAGGACTGCTCAAAAACTTCTCAGAGACTCAGTGGCAAAAATAAAAATATTTAAATTGACCCTGAGTACCTTGAAGTATTAATAAACCCACTGAGTGTTGTTACTGGCTAAGAATCCCAAAGGGACTCATTAAAGTAAATAATTGGGGACCATGATTGCACAAACTTTTCCTAGAGTCAATTTTCAAACAGAAACACCAAGTACCATAACAGAACTGAAGTACCTTGAAGCATTAATGAGCCCCACTGAGTGTTGTTACTGACAAAGCCTCTCAAGGGACTCATTAAAGCAGAGAATTGGAGGCCAGGATTGCACAAACCTCTCAGAGACTCCAAGGCAAAAGCCAAACCCAAAGGCCTTGGAAAAACCTGCAGTCCCTGGCAGCATGAAGGAGCCCCCCAGGGCCATTGCTGACCAAGGCTCCTTCCCCAGGGACTCCTTCCAGCACATCCTGGAGGCCACTGCCATGGGAGGGGGATGCTGAGGGCAGCACAAGGGGCTGACAGTGCCCAGCCTTGCTGGGGCTGTGCCAGGAGGCCCCAGGGCCTCAGGACAAGGGGTCTCCTCAGTGTCCTTGGTGGCACAGAGGCTGCTGTGGCCCAAGGCACCCAGACTTGGCTTCTCTTTGTCCCCACCTGTCATCCCTGCCTGCAGTTCTCTGCTCTGCCTGGGGCCTGGGGACACTTTCTGTGTCGTGTCCCTCAGTGGGACCCATTAAAACTTCCAGAAACTTTGGAGTTGGCTTCTAACTTGGAGTTCTGGAGAAGTTTTTGATCACACCCTGAGGGACTGAGTCTGATGTAAACAGCATGAAAGCCCCGAGAGGGTCATTAAAGTCCTTGTGCTGTGTCTGTGCTGATGAGCTGGGCTGAGCTCATCATCCAGAGGGAGATCCTGGCAACCAAGAAGAGCTTAAAAACACATTTCTCTGGATGAGCAGCTTTTCTGCCAGCCCAGCAGGGCTGGGGCACTGCCTGCAGCCACCCCGGGCACAGCAGAGGCACAGAGAGCTTCAATCACTCAGCGCTGGGAAGGTGCTGAGAAGGGACTGGGGGAGAATCACTGCCAGCCCTTGGCACAGGAACCTCTGACTGCAGGACAATGCAGCTGCAGCTCCTGCAGTGATCTCCTCAAGCTGCAACATCGCAATGCCCACAGACTGTGTGAGTACATTCTCTGATGATCTCTTGTGTCGAGCAGCCAGGGGTGCCCAGGGCTGTGGTGCAGAGCAGGGTCCTGCAGCCCAGGGCGCTGTGCTGGCCCAGGGACTCTGCTGCCTGCCAGGGACAGCTCTCAGCCGGCCCGGGGGGCTGCTGCCAGCACTGGGGGACAAGATCTGGGTGGAAGGAGACAACTGGTAAGGCGTGGAAGTGTTTTCTGTGTGTGGTGAGGATGCTGCATTGTTAAAGACTGCTCCCAGCATGAGATTTAACTCCAGAACATTTCCAAGTAGATTATACAGGGAGCACACTAAGGCAGGGGCTGCATTAAAGGGAAAATCCTGCTTTCTAAAAATACTGCTGTGTGTTGCCTGTGTGGGAAATTGCACCCAGATATTCATCTTTCAGTTCAAATTGAGCAAATAAAAAACTAGTTTTATTTCCAACTTTATTAAACAAGGCAGAGACAGAAATCAGCACAGGGTCCCTTGCAGACGGCACTAGTGTCACTTTTCCAGCCTCCTCAGGGTTGCTCTGACGTTGCCATCAGAGCCTGCAGAGCCAGAGCTGCCCCTGGGCAGTGCCTAAGCTGGGAGGGCTCTGCAGGGCAGAGCTGAGCCCCCAGGGCTGGGCTGGGCTCTGGCAGCACTGGCAGGGCCCAGCCCTGGGCACAGGGAAGCAGCTGCAGGCAGGGACAGCTGCAGGCAGCAGAGCCCTGGACAGGCAGTGGGGGGAAAGTGCCACCAAGCTGTGCTGGGTTATTGAAAGTCCTCTCCAAACTGAACTATTCCATGATTACTTTTTTTTTACAGATCCCCAACTCCAGCCACAGCAAATGTCCAACAGCAGCTCCATCAGCCACTTCCTCCTGCTGCCATTGGCAGACACGCGGCAGCTGCAGCTCCTGCACTTCTGCCTCTTCCTGGGCATCTCCCTGGCTGCCCTCCTGGGCAACGGCCTCATCATCAGCGCCATAGCCTGCGGCCACCTTCTGCACAGCCCCATGTTCTTCTTCCTGCTCAACCTGGCCCTCACTGACCTGGGCTGCATCTGCACCACTGTCCCCAAAGCCATGCACAATTCCCTCTGGGACACCAGGAACATCTCCTATGCAGGATGTGCTGCACAGCTCTTTTTCTTTTCCTTCTTTATCACAGAAGAGCTTGCTCTGCTGACTGTCATGTGCTACGACCGCTACGTGTCCATCTGCAAACCCCTGCACTACGGGACCCTCCTGGGCAGCAGAGCTTGTGCCCACATGGCAGCAGCTGCCTGGGCCAGTGGCTTTCTCAATGCTCTCATGCACATGGCCAATGCATTTTCCCTGCCCCTGTGCCATGGCAATGCCCTTGGCCAGTTCTTCTGTGAGGTGCCCCAAATCCTCAAGCTTTCCTGCTCCAAATCCTACCTCAGGGAACTTGCACTTATTGCTGTTAGTTCCTGTTTAGTGTTTGGTTGTTTTGTGTTCATTGTTTTCTCCTATGTGCAGATCTTCAGGGCTGTGCTGAGGATCCCCTCTGAGCAGGGAAGGCACAAAGCCTTTTCCACCTGCCTCCCTCACCTGGCCGTGGTCTCCCTGTTTGTCAGCACTGCAGTGTTTGCTCACCTGAAGCCCCCCTCCATCACCTCCCCATCCCTGGATCTGGCCCTGTCAGTTCTGTACTCGGTGGTGCCTCCAGCCCTGAACCCCCTCATCTACAGCCTGAGGAACCAGGAGCTCAAGGCTGCAGTGTGGACAGTGATGACTGGATGGTTTCAGAAACATTAAACTGCTGGCCAATTTCTGCGAATCACTTGTAATAAAAGTCATATTTTATAATTCCTGTCAGTTTCATTTTGGAAGATCTTTTTTTCATTTTTAATTTTAATATTGTCTACAAAGAAGTATTGTTGATTGTCTTTTTTCCTCATTTTCTTTTTCTCCACCTTCCCTGTGGCCACAGACTGTATCAATGAGGGGCTGTGCTCTTGGTGGCTTTAAAGGAACTCAAGGATCTCCCAGCCAAGTTTGCTGCAGAGATGCCCCTTTGGTTCCCTTCTCTGCAGCTGCAGCAGCAATGTCTGTGTGCAGAGCTGGGGGCAGATCAGTGCTGGCACAGCAGCTGTGCCCAGCAGCAGCAGCAGCAGCCCTTGGTGTTGCCAGTGCTGCTGCCGTGGCCCTGCCCCGCTGCCCTGCTGGCCCTGGTGTTGCTGTAGGGCCTGAGTGCTCTCGGGGCCGGGCACAGTGCTGGGGGTGGCAGTGCCGGGGCTGCAGCAGGGACAGGCCATGGGCACTGCTGGGGCAGCGCTGACGCCTCAGGCCAGGGCCTGGGGGCTGCAGGCTCCTTGCCCAGGCTCTCTCCAGAACACTTTGCCCAGGCCAATGCTGAGCACAGAAAAGCCCCGGGAGCAGCCCCAGGCTGGCCGTGGGCAGGCTGGGGGCAAACAGCATGGCTGGGGCTCTGCAAGGTGCCTGGGGGCAACTGGGATCCTTCTGGGATCACAATGGGAGAGGCTGGGCCTATGCTGTGGGAGACTGGGATCATACTGGATCATACTGGCAGAAACTGGGACTGCAGTAAGGGTGACTGGGAGTGGCTGTGAGCAACTGGAATCAGGCTGGAAGCAACTGAGGACAACTGGGAGTGACTGGGAACTTGCTGGGAGCAACTGGGAAACACTGGGAGAGACTGAAACCACAGTGGAGGAAAATGGGAGCAGCTGTGCTCATGCTAGGGTCATACTGGGATCCTACTGGGATCCTACTGGAACCAGACTGGGAGTGACTGGAAAGGGGATGGCTGTGACTGGAACCATGCTGGAGGTGACTGGATGCAACTGGGCCCAAACTGGGAGTGACAGGCAGTCAGGGCATGACTGGACTAATACTGGGAGTATCTGGAAGTGACCGGAACCATCCTGGGGTGACTGGAACCATACTGGGGGTAACTGGGTCCTACTGGTTTCCTCCTGGGAGCCACTGGGAATTCAATGGGTGTGAACAGATCCTGACTGGGGGTTACTGGGAGCTACTGTTGGGAGGAAAATGTGGACACATTGGGAGCTACTGGGATCAACTGGAAGGGACTGGGACCATTCTGAGGGGACTGAGACCACAAGTGGGGAAACTGGGATCGTACTGGGAGCAACTGGGACCAGTCTTAGGGCAACTGCCAGAAACTGGGATCATGCTGGAGGCAAATGGAAGATACTGGGAAAGACTGGGATCATTCTGAGGTAACCAGAACCTTACTGGTGAACAGGGATACACTGGAAGTGCCAGAAACTATACTGGGGACAATAGAACCACACTGGGAGGAACTGGGAACAACTGGAACTATTCTGGCAGCAGCTGGGATAACACTGAGGGTGACTGGACTCCTTCTGGGATTGACTGGGAGTGGCTGTGTGCAACTGGAATCACACTGAAAGACACTGGGAGCAACTGGGAATGACTGGGAGCATGCTTGGAGTGACTGGGATATACTGGGGGAGACTGGGAGCCATGAGGATCATACTGGAGGCTACTGGGGTCATGCTGGAATTGACAGGGAGCAACTGGTGTCACACTGGAGGCCATTGGCATCATACTGGGAGTGACTGGCATCATACGGGGATTATAGTGGGTGTTAATGGACCCTGACTGGGGGTTACTGGGAGCTACCAAACCCATGCTGAGACCCTACTGGGGATACACTGAGAGCAACTGGGAACAACTGGGAATGACAGGATGCATGCTGGTGACAACTGGGATGTCCTGGCAGTGACTGGAATAAAACTGGGAGCACCTGAACCATGCTGGGGTAACTGGGAGTGACTGGCAATGACTCCGAGAATGTTCAGGGAAATTGGGATATACTGGGAGTTGTCGGAACCCAGGACATCCCTTTAGATGTCCCGGGCAGTCTGAGACCCCAGGAGGGGGTCCTGAGACCCTGGTATAGTGATGAAAATGCCAGTGCCCTTGATTTTAGCCCTTGGGAGCGATTGCCAACGTTATATGAGGAATTACAAGCCACAAGTGTATGATTAGGATTTTAAGTAACTTGTTTTTGTTTATTAAAGTGGATTTTGGGGGTTCACAAAGGAGGCTCATGGAGACAAGATGGAGGGATTTGGGTGTGTCCCTTGTCCTTCTTCTTCTTCTTCTTGTCCTCCATCTTCTGCTGTGGTGGTGGCACTTTTAGATTGGATTAGAGTAGAAATACACAGTTTAATAAAGGTGATGGGTATTGGTATAACATTGTAAACATAGAACACGTAGTACATAGTATAAGAGATAGCGACAGCCCAGGAGGCGGGCAGATAGCCTTGAGCAGCGGCGTAGGTGATACCTACGCCGGCCGAAGAGAAAATATTTTGGAACATCAAATGAATAAACTATTTTGATAAAGAAATCGACGCATCCTGACTCTTCCTTCTGGCACGGGGCTTGGAGAAAAGGACTTTACCAGCAATTCTCGGTAGGCTATCAGCCTGGGATCCGAGAGGAGTGTCTGAAGTCATGCAGGGGGTGACTGGGACAACACTGGGAGCAACTGGGAATGTGCTGGGGGAAACTGGGACCCTGCTGGGGGCAACTGGGGACATGTGTGAGTGACTGGGGCCGTGCTGGGAGAGACTGGCATCATACTGGACTCATTCTGGGATCGTACTGGGAGTTACTGAGGCTGTGCTAGGGGCAGCTTGGAACACACTGGATGAAAGTGAGAGCAAATGAGCGAACTGGGACCATGCTAGGGGCAAACTGCATCATAATGGGGAATGACTGGCAGTGACTGGGCTCCTACTGGGAATGGCAAATAAATAAATAAATCCTGGTTTATGGTTGTTATGCTGTGTGAATGTGTCCTGACTGTGAGACCTCATCCATATAAATTTTTTCTAACCCTCAGCTAAAATCTGAACTCTTTAAAATCATGTTTCGGATCCCCCTGAATGTCCCGGTGTCCCCCCACAGCCCCCCTTGCCGAGGGTCATCTGTGTCCACATCAACCAGGAGGACGTGATGGTGGCCATCATCTTCTCCCGGCTCGTCAGGGTGAGTGGGGACCCCTGAGAAGCCCCAAAATCATCTGGGTACCCCAAAAAAACCACCTGAATACCCCCCTAAATCTCCTGGATCCCCTCCAAATCACTTGGGAACCCCAAAATCATCTGGGTACCCCCAAAAAATCACCTGGATACACCTGGGTACTTCCCCAATTCACCTAGGTACCCCTCAAAAAATCACCTGGAAACCACCTAGAAGTCACCTGGAGAAACCTGGGAATTCCAAAATTCACCTGGGTACCCCATCAATTGCCTGGGTATCCTCAAAAATCACCTGAGAACCCCAAAAATCACCTGGATATCCCCCAAAACCACATCGATTGCCCCAAAAAGTGTCTGGGTACCCCTCAAATCATCTGGATCCCCCCCCAAATATGCCTGGGTTCCCCATAAACCACCTGGTACCCCCAAGAATCAGCTGGATACTTCCAAAATCACCTGTGTACCCTGGGTACCCCAAAAATTATCTGGGTATTCTCAAAAATCACCTGAGTACTCCCAAAAAATCACCTGGATACACCTGGGTACCCAGCAAAATCTCCTGGATCACCCTCCCAGATCACCTGGGTAGCCCCCCAAATCAACTGGATACACCTGAGTACCCCCAAAAATTCTTGGGCCCCTGCCCAAACTAGTGGTTGTGAATCCCCACTGCTTTGGCTGGGTAGACGCGGTGTCCCATTTATCCCATTGACTTGAATGGGTAGACCTGGTGTCCTGTTTACCCCCATTTACCTACAGTAACCCTTCCCAGTGCTCCCAGTAATGCCATGGAGCTCCCAGTAACCCCAGAGCTCCCCCTTTTGAGGGATTCCCAGGTAATTTTTTGTGGTACTCAGGTGATTTGGGGGAGTACCCAGGGGTATACACGTGATTTTTGGGGGTACCCAGGTGATTTTTTGGGGGTTCCCAGGTGTATCCAGGTGGTTTTGGAGAGTACCAGGGTGATTTTGGGAGGGATCCAGGTGATTTTTGGGGGTTCCCAGGGGTCCCCACTCACTCTGATGGGCTGGGAGAAGATGACAGCCACCATCGCATCCTCCCAGTCAACGTGGATGCAGATGACTCTCAGTGGCAGGGGGGCTGTGGGGGGGGACCCCAAAATTCAGGGGGCACCCCAAAATTCATGGGCACCCCAAAACTCCAGGGGAGGGCCCCAGGGATGGGAGGGAGCCCCGAGTTAGCTCAGGAGAGGATGCTGTGCAGGTACACCCAGGCGCTTTGGTCCGTGGGGTTGGTGAAGATGGCGTTCTGCACCAGCTCCAGCTCTGGGGAGGGGCAAAGGGGGCACCCCAAAATCTCAGGGGGCAGCCAGGGGACACCCCGAGATCTGAATGGGGGCACTCAGGTGTGTTGGGGCTCAGGTGTACCCATTGAACCCAATAGGGATTATTAGGGACACGAGGTCTACCCATTAAAAACAAAGGGGATTTGGAGTTAACCAATTTACCCTTTGAACCCAAATGGGGATTTTTAGAGACAAGCGGTTTACCCATTAAAACCAATGGAGATTTTTAGGGTCAATAGGTCCAACCTCTTGATCTAATGAGGATTTAGGGACAAGAGGTCTAGCTATTGAAACCAATGGGGATTTAGGGACATGGGGTCTACCCATTAAAATCAAGAGGGATTTTTTGGAGACCATGTCTATTAAGGGCAGTGAGGATTTGAGGAAATCAGGTCTACCCATTCAAGGCAATGGAGATTTAGGGACACCAGATTCACCTTATTAAAGTCAAAGGGAATTTTGGGACACCAGGTCTACCCACTAATGTGGGGAATTTAGAACATTCAGTCCAGCCATTAATTGGAATTTAGGGACATCAGATCTACCCATTGAAACCAATGGGGATTTAGGGACACCAGGTCTATCCATTAAAAAGAATAGGGATTTTAGGAACATCAGGTATACCCATTAAGGACAAAGGGGGTTTGGGGTCATCAGGTCTACCCACTGAACCCAATGGGCTCAGTTGGACACCAGGTCCCCATTAATCTGGGGAATTTAGGAAGTCAGGTCCAGCCATTGATGTGAATAGAAAATCTGGGACATCAGGTCTATCTCCATTAAAGTCAATGGGGAGATTTAGGATACCAGGTCTACCCATTTCCTGAAACCAATGGGGATTTCAGGAAAACAGGTCTATCCATCAATGGAAATAGTGATCTGAGGACACAAGGTTGTCTTGGTTTTGGAAGAAGACAGGTATCTGCTAAAGAGAGGCATTCTCTTGGAATGGATAATTCAGATCTCCTCCCCTCAAATTATTATAATTTAGAAAAATTAAAACAGCTTTCAGGCAGAGATATGGGGATAGGAATAACAGTTCTTTACTAATATGTATAACAAGGCAAACAAACAACAACAACTACAGCAATTAATGGGGAAAAGAACCAGGGACGTTAACAGGGCTTGGTTTCACAAAACCCGGGGCAGTCTGGTCTCTTGGGACTCTGAAAAAAGCACCAAGCTTGAACGGTGAGGGATCCCAGGCTGGTGGATCAGATAAAAGCCGGAGCTCTGTCAGTGGTCACTGGAGGGCAGGGATGTACGGCAGGGAGGGCAGTGCGGGCCCACGGTGCAGAGCGGCCTCAAAGCAGCACCGAGGAAGCAGTGGCAGTGGGACAGGGCCAGGCCAGCTCCAGCAGGGCAGCAAAAGGAGAACTCAGGAGTCCCCTTGGGCACACAAGCAGAATGATGGTAGCTTTCCTCAGGATCAGACCCGGGTGGTGCCAGTGGAAAACTCCCGCAGCAACAGCAGCCTTGTCCTCTTCCTGATGCTGAGCACAAGAGAGTGAAGCTGCCCCCAGCCCCGTCTTTTTTTCCTGTCCCCCCCCCTCCCCCCAAGAGAAACTCACGGAGACAAAAAGAAAGAGTGTAGCCAAAGTGCCCTGCGCCATCCTTTTGTTTCACCTGAGCACCAATAACTAGTTAGTTGTTAGTTGCCTCACACCCCTTGGGAAAAAATTCTATAGGTAAAAAACAAACAAGCCTAACCCCCAACAGCTCCCCACCTGCAATGTTCATCCAGCAGCACACAAGGACTCCTGACTACTAAAAACTCTGGACAAAATGGTATGTTTAAAAATTGAAACAGTTTAAAACAGTGACCTGTAAGGCTTATGTGTGGTCAGGAAAGGCCGTTGGTAAGCCGTGGGATATGTCCCACGCACAACGTGTGCCTCTGCAGTGTGCTTGCAAGCTGAAATTGCAGTTGGTGTCTGCTCAGTTGTATTTGGTTGCCAGCACAGAGAGCTGCTGAGCTGTTGTACCGAGCTGAAGGGCCTTGGGCTGTGGTTGCTGGCAGAAGGGGATTTTGCCATTTGTTGCATTGTAGAGGGCTCAGTTTGGTGGCAATTTGGGGCTAGCAGTTTTAAGGGCAAATCCTGGTCTATGGTTATTATGCTGTGTGAATGTGTCCTGACTGTGAGAACAGTTGTGAGAGAGTTTGTTGAGACGTGCTATTAGCACAAAGTGAGTGGGAGTCTGGACCCGTGGTTCTGTTCTTAGGAGACTGAAACCACGGGAAAAAATGAAGCAAGTGGGGGCACATGATTAAAGCGTTTGATAGCGCTGCATGTTGTGTAAAACCCTTAATAAAAAGGCCCTCCCCGCTGTGACTGTGGTGTCTGTGTACTCCGGTTCCGGGGGACGGTATTTACTGTAACACCCGGTGTTCATGTTAAAAGGGTCCGGACTCCCAGAGTTGTTCAGGCCTGGTGTTCAGGGGTTGTTGCCTGTGGAATTTGAGAAAGAGAGGTTGAGTGCTTTAGTATAATGTGTTTGTAAGTGTTTCCCATGGGAATAATAAGATTGGGATGCTAGTGTGCATGGAAGAGATGTTTTGTTTGTGTGTAAGTGACTTCAAGTTGTGTTTGGGAGCTGTGGTGTATTTTTGAGGCAACACTGTAACCCTGTGTCAAAAGTTGTAAGTGCAGCACAGGCTGAGTGAGAAATAGTAAAAGTGGTTTGTTTGAAAGAGTTGATTGGTCTCTGAAAGCTGAGAGGTGAACGTTTTTGAAGTAGATTGGGGATAGAAAAAGGACAGGACCAGTCTGGCAAGGAAGAGTAGAAGCCTTTGATAAGGGCTTAGATGTGATTTTAGGTACAGAGGTTGTGTTTCTAGATGCTGATTGCTAGAATTATAATAGGGGCAATTTGGGTTTGAGAACCCAATCTGGCCAGAAGAATAGAGGGAATTCCTCTCCTTGAGTGGTTTCGGCTCGACTCATTTGGACTCGAGAGTTTGTGAATTCACAAAACTGGTGGATAGACAGGGGAAATGAGAGAATATATTTGGATAGTTTCTATCAGATGTCGGCTGGAGGACTAGTGGCGTTGGATTGGGAGCAAGAGGCTGTGGAGAATTTAGAAAGTCAAGAAGGAATTAATGGAATAGCTTGTATTGGTGGGAATTTTCCTGCAGCTTTTGGTGCATTTAAAGGTTTGCATTGTGCTGAGCCGTTAAAACTGAAGTCAGAGACATTCTAACTAGTTACAGTTAGAAAGTGGAATGTTTATTAACACCAGCTGGTGGCACGGGAGTCGTCTCTGAAAGGTGTGACTGCCCTGTACAAGGTTCTTTGCCCTCTATTTATTTCTTAAGATCTTACATACAATACATGTGCATAACCCCAGCACCTCCCATCCCTGCTCTGTATTAAAATGAGGCTATTAGTCCTTCATGTGTGTGCAGTTCTTCTCTTGAATTGGATCAGTGATCTCAAAGGATGAAGTCAGGAGAGTCTTCATCACATCCCTGTGACCCTCTGGCACGATCCAAGGTCCCCTGCTTTGTGATTGATTGATATAAAGTCCAGGTGCTGTCATTTTTCTTACTGGTTTCAGTCTGTTCTTATAATGGTTCACTTACTCCATTTTCTTCTAAAAACAAAACTAAAATGAGCTCATAATGGCAAACAATACATCAATTAGCTTGAGTTTAAGAAACTGATAATTATGAACCTCCCAGTCTTTTTAACTAACTTACATCCTGATGAATATGAATTGCTTCTAACCCTTAGCCAAAATCTTAACTCTTTAAAATCATGATTCACTAGTTCCTTCCAATCACTCCCAGTATGGTCCCAGTTGCCTCCAGCTAGATCAACCCCCTCAGTCCCAGTATGATGCCATTTGCTCCCAGCGTGCTCCCAGTCACCCCCAGTATGGGGGATCATGTGCAGGGTATGTTCCCAGCCACTCTCAGATACTCCCAGTGTTTGTCCAGTCACTCCCAATAGGATCCAAAGATGAGCCCAGTGTGGTCTCAGTTACTGCCAGTATGAACCAGTTGCACCCCACATGGTTCCAGTTGCTCCCTTTCACCCTCACTTTTGTTCCAGTCACTCCCAGTCTCTCCCAGTGTACCCCAGTTCCTTCCAGCATGATCCCATTTGCTCACAACCACTCCCAGTCAGCCTCAGTGTAGTCACACTCACTGCCAGTATGATCCCAGTCACCTCCAGCATGACCCCAGTTCATCCCAGTATAAGCCCAGTTGCTTCCAATCTCCCCCAGCAATCACCCAGTCAATCCCAGTTCTTCCCAGTTGCTTCTAGCATGATCCCAGTCACTCCCAGTATATCCCAATTCCCCCAGCATGGCCTCAATTGCCCTCTGCAGGCTCCTCACTCCCAGTATAAATCCAGTATGATCCCAATATGATCTCAGTGTGATCGCAGTTCCCCTGGCATGGGCCCAGCTGCTCCCAGTATGATCCCAGCGTGATGTCAGTACAAACCCAGTGCAATCCCAGTCACTGTATGATCCCAGGACAAACCAGTCACTCCCAGTGATGCCATTTCTAGGGCACACAGCCCCTCCCTACCACATTCCAAACTGTCCTGGCTCCATGCCCGCTCCTCCTGCAAGCTTTGAGATGTCAGGGGAATGGGAGTGAGGAGGAGGAGGGAGGGAGGAAGAGGCGGAGTGGCAGCAGGAAGCAGAAGGAAGATGAGGTGAGAAAAAACCCGATGGCTCCACTGCTCTCTGAACTCACAGCCCTCCAGGACCATCGCCACCATCCCATGGGTGCCTGGGGTGAGGGAGCTCACCCCAAATATCCCGGGGCTCCCTGGGTTTGAAGGTATTTTGGGGGGGATGTTTGGAGTGTGAAAAAAAAGGTTCATGTTTCTGGTAAAATTTAAAAGGTTTAATGAAAAGACAAAAAGAGACACAAAACCAAAGGATTAACAAAAAAATTATGTCTGATTGCTTAGCATTCAGACAAGAGCACAGCTACTAACTTTTAAACACACTTTAAATGCATCAGCCTATTGCATATTCATAGACGACCAAGCATTATTCAAACATTTATTGGAGTTTAGATGTTCTTGTGCGTGGTTTTAACCTTTGAACTTGCCTTCATTCCATCCTGCAGATTAAATCAATATTTATTGCTCCCTGTGGTTCCATCCTGCTGTCCTTGCACCCCCTAATAACAGAACATCAATAAATTCTTCCTTCGGGGTTCTGGTGTCTGTCACTGTTGTCTTCATCCAGATAGGATAATCCAAAAATGTAAGGAATTTCCTGATTATCTTTACCTTTCTCTGAGTTAGCTACATGAAAAAAAGCATTTTAATATCACACAGTTTCCATTTTTATATTTTTATATTATGCTATAGCCTAAGAAATATATATTTTATCACACTACTATTTCTAGTTTTGTTAATATAAGAAAAAAACCTATATTTATACAGCAAAGTTATTCCAACATTATACATATAGCATTTATTTTAAAAAAGCCAGTAATATAACATGTATTTATAACAGGAGCTTGCCGGGCTCCAAAGTCGAGCTGCAGATGCCCCTTGAAGGGACATCCGGGTGTCCCTGTGAGGTGTTTTTGGGGGGTATCGGTGGCAGCAGAGCCCCAGCAAAAGTCAGAGATGGCTGGGAAAAGAGTTCAGGGGTCTTGGTGCTAGAAGTGGCTGCTCCCAGTATGAGCGCAGTTGCTCCCCCCGTGTGGTTCCAGTTTCCTTGGCACTCCCAGTATGAGCCCAGTCACTCCCAGTCATTCCCCATTATGATGCCATTTGCCCCTAGCATCATCCCAGTTGCTCCCAGTTTCTCCCAGCTGCTCCCACTTTCATCCAGTGTGTTCCAAGCTGCCCCTAGCACAGCCTCAGTAACTCCCAGTACGATCCCAGAATGAGTCCAGTATGATGCCAGTCTCTCCCAGCAGGGCCCCAGTAACTCACACTTGTGCCCAGTTGCCCCCAGCAGGGTCCCAGTTTCCCCCAGCACATTCCCAGTGGCTCCCAGTGTGGTCCCAGTCACCACCTGCATGGTCTCAGGCACTCCCAGTATATCCCAGTTGCCCTGAACACTCTCGTAGTCATTGCCAGGCACTCCCAGTTACCCCAGCATGGTTCAGTTGCCCCCAGTTTTACCCCAGTCACTGCCAGTACATCCCAGTTGTCACCAGCATACATCCTGTCATTTCCATTTGCTCCCAGTATACCCAGTAAGCTCTCAGCATGGGCCTGGGAGCCCCCAGTAACCCCCAGTCAGGGTCCAGTCACACCACTTTAATCCCAGTCTGATGCCAGTCACTCCCACTATGATGCCAGTGGCCTCCAGTGTGATCCCAGTTTTTCCTTGTCAATTTCAGTATGACCCCAGAAGCCTCCAGTATGATCCTCATAGCTCCCAGTCTCCCCAGTATATCCCAGTCACTCCCAGCATGCTCCCAGTCATTCCCAGTTCCTCCCAATTGCTTTCAGTGTGATTCCAGTTGCGCACAGTCTCTCCCAGTCAATCCCAGCAGGAGTCCAGTCATCCTGAGTGTCATCCCAGCTGCTGCCAGAATAGTTCCAGATGTTCCCAGTTCTTCCCAGTGTGGTTCCATTGTCTCTAGTATAGTTACAGGCACTTCCAGTGTATCCCAGTTTCCTCAGGAAGGTTCTGGTGGTGTCAGAATGATCCCAGTCTTTCCCAGTTACTCCCACTTGCCTCCAGCACGATCCCAGTTTCTGGCAGTTGCCCAAAGTGTGGTCCCAGTTGATCCCAGAATGACTCCAGTTTCCCCACTTGTGGTCTCAGTCCCCTCAGCATGGTCCCAGTCCCTTTCTGTTTATGCCAGCTGCTCCCAATGTTCCAAATTTTCCTCCCAACAGCAGCTCCCAGTAACCCCCAGTCAGGATCTGTTCACACCCATGGTAATCCCAGTGGCTCCCAGGATGAACCCAGTAGGACCCAGTCACCCCCAGTATGACCCCAGTCACTTCCAGATACTCCCTGTTGGGGAGGATGAAACAGGAAAACCTTATAAATATGACTTCTAATTTGTAGTTACTATAAAACATACAAGTGAAATAGAGTTGAAGGCAAGTTTCGATGTCTAAGATGCCAAGCTTTAGTTACTGAACAACTGGAAAACAATGGTATGGTCAGCTGAAAGTAAATCCCCCTTTATGAAACAATGCCCTTCTCCTCACTGAAAGTCTAAGGGTCAGAGCAGACCCTGCTAGCTCGGCAGGACGGGTCCAAAGAATAGTTTTTAGAGTTTAAAATGTAACACTGTATGGTAATGTAGTGATTCCTATAGGCTGTATGTAAATGTTAAAGGATTTGTATCTTGTACTAGATTGGTTGGTGTAAATTAGAATATACAGTAAAGAAGATTTAATGTATTGTAATGGGAACATCGCTCGCTCTCTCTCTCTCTTCTTCCTCCTCTCTTGCTCCTTCTCTTCTTCACTATCTTCTAACTCTCTCAGACCTACTCCGAGCTGCAGCTGGCAGCTCGTAGCAGGGCCCTTTCACCCACGCCCTATGCAATAAACAGCATGCTTAAAAACTAGGCTTGACTCCAGAGATCTCTCGTCTCCGTCCGTCACGCCTGACCTGTCGTTCCCACACTCCCAGTATTATTCCAGTGACTGCCTGTCACTCCCAGTTTGAGCCCAGTTGCTCCCAGTCACCTCCAGCATGGTTCCAGTCACAGCCAGCACCTTTTAAATCATTCCCAATCTGGTTCCAGTAGGATCCCAGTATGACCCCAGCATGGGCACAGCTGCTCCCATTTACCCCCACTGTGGTTTCAGCCTCTCCCAGTGTATCCCAGTTGTTCCCAGCATGTTCCCAGTCACTCCCAGTTGTTCTCAGTTGCTTCCAGCCTGATTCCAGTTGCTCACAGCCACTCCAAGTAACCCTCAGTGCAGTCCCAGATGCTGCCAGTATGATCCAGTATGATCCCAGTCTCCCACAGCATGGTCCCAGCCTCTCCAACTGTTATCCCAGTATGATCCCAGTTTCCCCCAGGCACCTTGCAGAGCCCCAGCCATGCTGTTTGCCCCCAGCCTGCCCACGGCCAGCCTGGGGCTGCTCCTGGGGCTTTTCTGTGCTCAGCATTGGCCTGGGCAAAGTGTTCTGTAGAGAGCCTGGGCAAGGAGCCTGCAGCCCCCAGGCCCTGGCCTGAGGCGTCAGCGCTGCCCCAGCAGTGCCCATGGCCTGTCCCTGCTGCAGCCCCGGCACTGCCACCCCCAGCACTGTGCCCGGCCCCGAGAGCACTCAGGCCCTACAGCAAACACCAGGGCCAGCAGGGCAGCGGGGCAGGGCCACGGCAGCAGCACTGGCAACACCAAGGGCTGCTGCTGCTGCTGCTGGGCACAGCTGCTGTGCCAGCACTGATCTGCCCCCAGCTCTGCACACAGACATTGCTGCTGCAGCTGCAGAGAAGGGAATACCAGGGGGATTTCTGCAGGAAACTTTGCTGGGAGATTCCTGAGTTCCTTTAAAGCCACAAAGAGTGCAGCCTCTCATTTACACAGTCTGTGGCCACAGGGAAGGTGGAGAAAAATTAAATGAGTAATAGCACTAAAAATGGCTTTTCATTGAGACCAATATTGTAAAAGTAAAACAAAGAAAAAGAACCTCCAAAATGAAACCAACAAGAAGCATCAAAAATTACTTTTATTAAAATTGATTTGCAGAAATGGGCAGCAGTTTATGTTTTCCAAAACCATGAAGTCATCATTCTCCTCACTGCAGCCTTGAGCTCCTGGTTCCTCAGGCTGTAGATGAGGGGGTTCAGGGCTGGAGGCACCACCGAGTACAGAACTGACAGGGCCAGATCCAGGGATGGGGACGACATTGAGGGGGGCTTCAGGTAGGAAAACCAAATAGTGCTGAGGAACAGAGAGAGCACGGCCAGGTGAGGGAGGCAGGTGGAAAAGGCTTTGTGCCGTCCCTGCTCAGAGGGGATCCTCAGCACAGCCCTGAAGATCTGCACGTAGGAGAAAACCATGAACACAAAACAGCTACTCGATAAAGAGATGGAAAACACAATGAGCCCATATTCCCTGAGATAGGATTTAGAGCAGGAAAGCTTCAGGATGTTTGGGATTTCACAGAAGAACTGGCCCAGGGCATTGCCATGGCACAGAGGCAAAGAAAATGTATTGGCTATGAGTAGCATACTAGTTAGAAAGCCACTGGCCCAGGCAGCTGCTGCCATGTGGGCACAAGCTCTGCTGCCCAGGAGGGTCCCGTAGTGCAGGGGTTTGCAGATGGACACGTAGCGGTCGTAGCACATGATGGTCAGCAGGAAATACTCTGATCCAATGAAGAAGATAAAGAAAAAGACTTGAGCAGCACATCCTGTGTAGGAGATGTTCCTGGTGTCCCAGAGGGAATTGTGCATGGCTTTGGGGACAGTGGTGCAGATGGAGCCCAGGTCGGTGAGGGCCAGGTTGAGCAGGAAGAAGAACATGGGGCTGTGCAGGAGGTGGCCGCAGGCTACGGCGCTGATGATGAGGCCGTTGCCCAGGAGGGCAGCCAGGGAGATGCCCAGGAAGAGGCAGAAGTGCAGGAGCTGCAGCTGCCGCGTGTCTGCCAATGCCAGCAGGAGGAAGTGGCTGATGGAGCTGCTGTTGGACATTTGCTGTCTCTGGGCATTGCTCACTGCCATGGAGAAAAGGACAAGGAGGAGTTAAAGGTGGTGCCATAAACGAAAACCAAAGCCATTTCTCATACACCCACCCCTGGGAAACACAGAAAGCTTTTTGTGTTTGAGAGATCTGCAGTTTTCTTTTAAAGATCCCCATATATGTCTTCCAGTATTCTTGGATATCAAACCCTCAGCATTTCTGTTGTCCCCAGGGAGAACAGAGGAAGTTCTTTATAGCAAAGAGATGAGTGGAGAGTGGGAGGACATGGTCTGTAATTCTGACCTGTTCACAGTTTCTCTGGGCTTTACCCTTTCTCAGGTGGAGCGTGATCAGCTTCCCAATTTTCCCCTAAAAAATCATAAGGTACTACTTAGAGCAGATGGATCCACCACAGCCCAGCTCCACATTTGTAGCCAAGGACTCACATTGCTTATTTCACCACCCCAATAGCATTTCCAGTTTCAGAACATCTCTGCCTTTCCCCGTGGGTCTTTCAGATAACACAAAGATGCTCCAGGACAGGTTTGCATCCTGCATTGAAGCTCCCAGCTTGGACTGAAATCTCTGGGAAACTCCCAAGTGTCCCTAGGATGGCACTGGACTAAGGGAGATGCAGCTCCTGCCCTGGCTGCACTGACAGCATTGCCCACAGCCGGGCACTGGGGACAGCGTCACCCTGAGCCAGCTGTGCCCCCTGCCAGAGCCCCCCTGTGCCGGGCAGCTGCTCCCAGCCCTGTGCTCTGCAGAGGGAACTGGGCCCAGGGCTGCACAGCTGCCCCACGGCTCTGCTGCAGCTCTGCCTGCACAGGAGGGGCTGCACGCCTTGGAGCCCCGGCCCTGAGGACAGAGGCTTGGCTGGGGGACAGGAGGGAGGGGGCTTGTTCAGAGGGAGGGGCTGCACAGCAGAGGCTCCTATGGAGATCTCTGAACTCTCCCTGCCACAACATTTCTGGCTTTTGTTTTCTCTCATTGCCTCATTTTCTCTCTGCTTCCTGCAGATTTTCCTCCTGCAGGTGTTTCCCTGTGCCTGAGCTCTCCCTGCCAGCACTCCCAGAGCCCAAATCTCTGTGCACTCTCCTTGGCCCTACAGAACCCTGCCTGTTTGCAGGGCACTGACTGGGGGTAGGTTCTGTTTGCAGCTTGGAGAAAGGACAGCTCAGACTAAGCCTGATCACTAAGAGCTGAGATGTCCCTGGGACTTTTCAAAATCAAGGATACCTTTATCATTTTTTCCTCCTTTCCCCGATTGTCTAATATTAGGAAATTAAAACAAAGTCTCAGGAAATGTCCTCATTTTAGAAGAAATCCTTCTCTTGGAAATATTTTGGGAGTGGGCATAAGCCCAGTGTGTCAAAGCTTAATGAGCATTTCAATTCCCCTGCACCAGAAATACCCAGAGAATGTACTCACAGAGTCTGTAGGCATTGGGATGTTGCAGCGTGAGGAGATCCCTGCAGGAGCTGCAGCTGCATTGTCCTGCAGCCAGAGGTTCCTGTGCCAAGGGCTGGCAGTGATTCTCCCCCAGTCCCTTCTCAGTCCCTTCCCAGCGCTGAGTGATTGAAGCTCTCTGTGCCTCTGTGCTGTGCCCGGGGTGGCTGCAGCAGTGCCCCAGCCCTTCTGGGCTGGCAGAAAAGCTGCTCATCAAGAGAAATGTGTTTTTAAGCTCTTCTTGGTTGCCAGGATCCCCTTCTGGATGATGAGCTCAGCCCAGCTCATCAGCACAGAAAGAGCACAAGGATTTTAATGACCCTCTCAGGGCTTTGTGCTGAGGCCCTGAACATCAGTCCCTGAGAGGGAGCTGAAGAAATCTCTCCAGAACTCCAAGTCAGAAGCCAGCTCCAAAGCTGGCCTCCTGGCACAGCCCCAGCAAGGCTGGGCACTGTCAGCCCCTTGTGCTGCCCTCAGCATCCCCCTCCCATGCCAGTGGCCTCCAGGATGTGGTGGAAGGAGTCCCTGGGGAAGGAGCCTTGGTCAGCAATGGCCCTGGGGGGCTCCTTCATGCTGCCAGGGACTGCAGTTTTTCCAAGGCCTTTGGGTTTGGCTTTTGCCTTGGAGTCTCTGAGAGGTTTGTGCAATCCTGCCTCCAATTCTCTGCTTTAATTGGTCCCTTGAGCGGCTTTGTCAGTAACAACACTCAGTGGAGCTCATTAATGCTTCAAGGTAATTCAGTTTTTTTAAGGTACTTGGTGTTCACCTTTTCAAACTGACTCTAGGAAAATTTTGTGCAATCATGGCCCCAATTATGTCCTTTAGCAAGTCCCTTGGATTCTTACTCAGTAAAAACACTCAGTGGGGCTCATTAATATTTTGGGTTACTCAAAGTTTTTTATAGAACTTTTTATGACACTTAGATTGCGTGGTTTGTGCAATTGTGGCTTCTAATTATCTGCTTTAATTAGTCCCTTGAGATTCTTAGCCTGTAACAACAGTCAGTGCGGCTCATTCATACTTCTGAGTACTCGGTTAATTTGAGTACTTCTTTTTGCCACTGATTCTCTGAGCGGTTTTTGTGCAATCCTGGCCTCCAGTTCTCTCTTCCAAAAAGTCCCATGACGAGCCTGTGTTTGAGATGGACCGTAGTGGGACCCATTAATGTTTCGAGACATTTTGAGGATTTCCTGTGTCTTTGACTCCTGGAAAAGTTTCTGCAGACTCCTTTCAGGCCCTAAGGTTCCAGCCTCAGCACCAAATGCACCACGGGGCTCATTAGGATCAAGCAAGTGCTGACAAACCATGGCAGTGCCTTGATTTCCGTCTGGTCTGGTGTCGTTCATTAGGAAGGTTTCCTGTTGCAGTTATGGAGAAATATTTCAAAGAATATTTGCAAGTTTGTATTAATTATTTAAAGGGTGTATTTTATTACTTTTTTCTTACACAAGAGGTGATTGCAGCATTCAGTGATTGGTATTGATCCAGGGTCTCTCCTCAGAAGGTCTGGCCTGCTCAGAGAAGCTGTGCCTTGAGGTCTGACCAAGTGTGTACAACCTTGCTCCACATTCCCCAACGCCATCCTGTCTCTCCTCACTCACCTGTGACCTGCTTTGCTTGGAGAACTGGCTGCACTCTTGCAAAAGAGGGGTTCTCTTTCTTTTTTAAGCAATCTAAAACTCCTGAATTTCAGACAATCTCAAATG